>MU012844.1:0-44627 GCA_011074415.1 Stictonetta naevosa | reverse complement strand
TTTCTTTCTTTCTTTCTTTCTTTCTTTCTTTTTCTTTCCTTCCTTCCTTTCTTTCTTTTTCTTTCTGTCTTTCTCTTTCTTTCTTTCTTTCTTTTTCTTTCTTTCCTTCCTTCCTCTTTCTTTCTTTCTTTCTTTCTTTCTTTCTTTCTTTCTTTCTTTCTTTCTTTCTCTTTCTCTTTCTTTCTTTCTTTCTTTCTTTCTTTTTCTTTCTTTCCTTCCTTCCTTTCTTTCTTTTTCTTTCTTTCTGTCTTTCTCTTTCTTTCTTTCTTTTTCTTTCTTTCCTTCCTTCCTTTCTTTCTTTTTCTTTCTTTCTGTCTTTTTCTTTCTTTCTTTTTCTTTCTTTCTTTCTTTCTTTCTTTCTTTCTTTCTTTCTTTCTTTCTTTCTTTCTTTCTTTCTTTCTTTCTTTCTTTCTCTTTCTTTCTTTCTTTTTCTTTCTTTCTTTCTTTTTTTGCTCCTGGGTCTCTCCTGCTCCTAAGCTGGGCTACCATGCAAATTATCTTCAACTTCCTCCCTGCAAATCCTACTTTCTTACCCAGGTATCTGAGCATCTCTCCCCCTCACCCCCCTCCCTCCACATACCCTCCCCCACCCCCAAAAGGTAGCATCTTCTAATCTGAAATGCACCTCCAGAGAGACTAATCAGGGAAAGGAAAGGAGTGGGCAAAGCCGGAGCAAGCGAGGCATTGCACAGGGAGCACGTCTCTACTGCCTTGAAAGAAAACCCAAAAAGTTCCCAGGGTGGACTTCGGGCACATTAAAGTAGTGCTGGGAATATGCCTGCTCAGAGACTTCTCCCTTCTGGAACTGAGCTGCAACCCATCCCTCCTGCCTTGATCTCTCCAACACATCCACATTTTGTGATTTCATACTCCCCCCCTGCCTGAGATGTGTTTTTTTTTTATTATTATTGTTGTTTATATCTCTGTTCCTACGCTGAACAAAACCAAAATGAATCCCCTCCAGCACCCCCCACCCCTTGAGCAAATCACTCTCCTCTGCCTCTGGTTTTGGAGCAGGCTACAAATAAGAATCCTAACAGTAGCAAAAAATGAAAAAAAAAAAAAAAGAAATAAAAGATGCGAAGGCGCTGGTGCCTGATTCACAACAGTTGTAAAATAGGGGCTTCCCAGCTTGGCGCAAACACACAGACAGACACACGGACACACATACACCCCTGGGTGGAAAATGTGCAGCTCCCAAAGATAAATAAAGAAATCCTCTTAATCTTTTTCAGCACCACCGGCGTGTGGACAGCTGCTGCCAGCCCCGCTGCCCTCCCCTGCTCTTTCCTGGACTCTCTGGCTTTTGGAAGTGGCTGTATCTCGCTCCCCAAAACGGGGGGAAAGAGGGAAAAATAGTCCTAAATAACCCCAAAGGAGCTGACCCCCTTCTCTGACTCTCTCTCTTCGCTTTCCAGGAGGGTCTGTTATTTCTTTCCCTGCCCCCCCAGCTTGCCGCCTCCGCCCCCGGCCAGCCGAAAATGAAATAAAATGAAATCGAAAGGAAAGAGAGAAAGAGAGAACCAGAGAGGGAGCGGGAGCCTGCCTTCCTCTCCCGATCTCTCCCGGGAAAGTTCAGGAGGTAACTCACCTTTGTGCATGCCAGTGAACCTGTCCTTCAGCACCGTCAGTTCATAGATCTTCCCAAACTCCTCGAAGAGCGGTTTGAGGTCTTTCTCGTCCAGGTTACGGGGGATCTGCCCAATAAAGAGCTTAATGGCATCGTGGTCCTTCATTGGGATGGTGGATGGGTTTCCGGGACTATGGTTTAATCCGTTCATATGCCCATTGGTGCTGGGGTTGCTGTGATTGCTACTCAGGCTGGTATTGTCTGGCTGTCCATTTGCTAACGTGGCCATCTTTATATACATAGAGAAAATCTTATTTCCTTTTTGTCCCCCCTCTTCTTTTCTCTCTCCCTCCCTCTCCCTCTCTCTCCCTCTCCCTCTCCCTCTTTCTCACTCACACACACACTCACACACACACACACTCCTCCCGCTCCCTCTCCCTCTCTCTCTCTCTCTTTCTGGGTCTGATCTGATTTTTTTTTTTTTTACATTGAAGATCTGTGTCCTTTCCGTTTAAACAGGCTGGATTGGTTCAAATTCCCAGCCAGACTAGGGGGTGGGGTGTTAGTGTGCGGATGTGTGTGTGTGCGGGGAAGGGAAGCTGGGGGCAGGGGGCTGCTGCTGCCTCTGCTCGACCCGAGCCCCCCTCCTCCCCTCCGAGCACCCCCTGTCTGCCTGCCCCGGAAGAAGCTCAATGGTAGCTTCCAACACAGCCCCTGGCTATAAATAGCACTAGGCGCATGGCTCTTTGAGAGGCAGTCAGTTTCTATTGTGCCAAGTGAGCAAAGGGGAATGGTTGCATTTTTAGGACCAATGATGATGATTTTTTTTCTTCCTTTTCCTTTGCAAGACCTCCGATCAATCGCTGTCGTTATAATTTCAGTGATCATCGGGAAATCTTCCTTTTATTTGAGAGGGGGGAAAAAAAAACACAAACCCAAGGTGTTCTGACTTCTTCCTATTATGATGATGCCTCTTATTTATTGTTTACTCTTATTATGATTTCGCGATTACATATAATAAAAGCAGCTGAGATACGGACAAATCCTCTGGCTCGGAGGTTGCTGTTGCTGTTGTTGTTGTGGTTGTGATGTTACAAGTTCTCTTTACTATATCTATTCTTGTTGCATCTAAAATAAAAAAGCATGCTCTTTAAGCTCTTCCTTTTTTTTTTTTTAATTATACTGCTGATGATGACATCAAGCTAGGAAAGGTGCAAACTGTATTATTGTAGGTCTTTGGAGAGAGAGAAAAAATATCAAGATGACTATTGTTAATTTTTGTGCTGCCGATATTTATTTTACGTGCAGTCAGTGCAGGCATTATCTCCTGTGCTAGCTACGTGTGTGTGTGTGTGTATTGGAAAGGGATTGATTAGATAAGGTTTTCTTGCCCGTCTTTCAAGCCATCAGGATATTCTGTCTCTCTCTGATGGAAACATAAATCGTATTTTGTAGTCATCAGGGATCGGGAGTTGCTTGTCCGAACAATGCTCTCTAGACAAAGTGTACTGTATGGTAGAAATGAAATCAGCTCTCCTTTCATAGCATCTGGGGGTGGGGAGGGCAGGGAGGCTCGGATTAAGGACACAACTCCCCCTTGTCCCCCAAATAATAATAATAACTGTAATCCGGACAGCAACCAAACAAGGCGCTGCGTGCGCTCAGCGCAATTTTCCTGCCTTTTTTTTTTTTCTTTTTTTCTTTTCCCTTTTTCCTTTCCCCGGCTTCCAGTGCAAGCTGTGCGGGGACCAAGCTGGGAGCAGCCCCAGAGTTACCTGGGCTGAACCCCTCCGAC
This sequence comes from Stictonetta naevosa, assembly GCA_011074415.1. Lineage (NCBI taxonomy): Eukaryota > Metazoa > Chordata > Aves > Anseriformes > Anatidae > Stictonetta > Stictonetta naevosa. Next base: position 41,262 of record MU012844.1, on the reverse strand, counting down.
TCCCTCAGTCTCCCCCAAGTCCCCCGGTCCCTCCCTGGTCCCCGGGGGGGCTCCGAGCTTTTGTTCCCGGCTCTGCCGGCTGCTCCCCGCGGTGCCGGGGGTGGCATCGGCCCCCGGGTGTAGGCAGGGAGCGGGACCCCCCCTTGTCCACGGAGAGAGCCGGTAACACGTGTGGCTGTAAACCGAAGGGGCAACGGAGGAGGGAAGGAGGGTAGAGGTTTACATTTGCAGTTTTTCTGCCTGTTTTGTAGACCGGATTTTATTTATTTGTAGGGTGTTTTTTATTTTTATTTTTTTGTTATTGTTTAAAAAATAAAGGCGGCGGTAATAGTAAAGAAATGAAAAGGAAAGGAAATAAAAAGGAACAGAACCACAACACCGTTGTAGTGGGGACGGCTTTCACTTTATTTGGGTTTTAACAACAGAGTGGCAAGGTAGAGTACTGCTCCCCCCCGCCCCCGCACCAAAAAATAAAACATAATAAAAAGATAAATAAATAAAAAAATCAGCCCGATGAAGGTAGCTCTGCAACTCCCGAGGCTGCTTCCTCAAAGCAGGAGTGTCCCGGGGGGGCGGGTGGGGCCGGACCCTCTCCTTGGTCCGCCGGGACCCCCACCTGGGGGCGCCCCCGCCGCTCTCAGTGCCTTTTGGGGCTCCTTGCGCTCCTAATTGGGTGGCAGCTGCAGGCAGCTCCGTGCATTGTCTGGTTCTGCTTTTTGGGGTGTAAGGGTGGGGGAGGGGGGTCTGCATCCCCTTCTCAGGCGGTTACTCACGACGTTGAGAAGGTGCAGGGATCTGGCAGTCTGGGAGCTGCAGGAGGGCAAAGCTCTCAGAAAGCCCCTCTCCAAAATTCCCAGCCCCGCGACTCACCTGCTTTCAGATCCTTCCCTGCCCTTCGGACTGGGATAAAAGAATGGCAACAACAGCAAAACATACAGGAAACACCACCCACCCTGCACCAGGACATTAGAAAAGCTCAATATCCGCTCTTTCTGCACCTTTAAACAGCACCTGCGGTACAGAGAGGAGGGCGCACTGCAACAAGACTTGTTAAACCAATTTTTTTTTTTTTTTTTTTTTTTAGAGAACGAATAGCCAACACAGTGCAAAGTGAAACAGCACCCAGCACAGATCCGTCCCAGGGAAAAGGTCTCTTAACACCTTGTCCGTGAGCAGGCCACTGTGCCTGCAAGCACCACTTACCCCATATGAAAGCCAATTAGGGGAAAAGAGTTGTTTTGTCACTCACCGAGGGTATCCCCTTTCCACTAACATATATTTTTTAAAAACTTTGAGCTGGTCCACGCCCCATTTCCACAGAGCCGTCAGTAGTCATTTAGAAATGGATGCTGTTCAAGTACAGCCCCCTGGTGCACAGGGACAGCTGTGAGGGGTGGAAGGATGAAATAATATGGACACAAATATTGCTACAAGGGCTCTGAGATGAACACAGCTGCTGCTGGGGATGGAAATAAGCTGTACCCCATAAGCACCTTTATGCATGTACAAGGGTCTGTACTGGATTTTAAGTAGATACAGGCAAAGGAGGAGTAAAATTGTTATCTATAAACCAGCCTTTGCCGAACAGTTCCCAAGTGAGAAATGTTCCCAGTGTAATCACAGTGGGTCCAGTTCAGCAGTCCATAAGCAGGGGAGTCCACGGGAGTATTGTAAGAATAAGGTATTTTGTAACAGGCTCTGGTTTCTCCCAGAGAGTAAAAATCATTTATCTGCTTGGAACCAAAAGGAAGCACTTTACATTTTTTTTTCATTCTTAGATTATTTTTTCTATGTGTCTACTTGCAGGAAAAAAATAAAAAATAAAATAAAATAACCCTTCCAAGCCCATTCACAACCTCCTTTTGCTCCTGCTCCTCACTCTGGTCAGCATCTTTCTTTGGAAACACAAAAGCTATTTATCTGGGGCTAGGTTGCTGGTGATTCTTCCCTCCTAGGAAGACATGCTGCCCCAAATCCTCACCTCTGGAAAAATGCACCGACATGGCCAGGCCACTGGCAAGAGCAGCTGGATGCCCAGGAACAACCAGAGGTCTGTGCATACCTCTTGTGAAAACGGGCTTGTAGCGCTGGGCTTTGGCTTTTAATGTTCCTTTCAAAGGGCTTGATTGATTGCTGTTAATCCTGTGAACAACTTCAGTGTTGTTAACAGGACTGCCCGCATTAGTAAAGGCACTCGCATTAGTATGCTCCTCGTCCCCATGATGTCCAGCTTTCCAATGACTTCCAGGAGGGCTGGATCAGGCCCTTGCTAGCAGCAAGTTTTTAATGAACAGTGTTTAGTGCAGGGAAGGGGGAAATAGTAATACATCAGTCCCGAATATCTTCATTCTCCAGGAAACAAGCAGGCAAAGAAGAAAGGCAGGAACAGGCCAAAAGGTTGCCAGAGGGGGATGCTTCTGCTCAGCTTCAAAACCCTGGACCCAGAGCACACAGAACCAGCATTCGCTGACTGATATCAGACACATGGCAGGCCGCTTCTGCTCCAAATAAATAAACATCATGAGTGAATTTTGGTTTTAAATAGCAATTTATCCTTCTTTAGACCTAGGTAGCTAAATCAACCCGTAAAGTCCCAGATTCTCTGCTGGCTTACTTCACTGTGGTTTTCCAAATAAAATATGAGACCATTAATAGCAAAAACACACACTGTAATCACAATCCGAAGATACAGCTCTCAGCCACTATTACAGGGCCCAATCCTGCAAAGTCTTCTAACTCAGATGGGATTGTTTACTTGATCCTTGTTAAGCTTTCCAGAGAGTGCTGACAGAATCAGAGCCTATTAGCTGTGTAATTGAATAAAATAATTGAGAGCTGCAACAGGGACCTCGAGAACAGCTAACAGAAGGAGTGAGACCAGCATCCGTGAGACTTAGGGTTAGAACACAAGCATTGGGGTGTGGGCCTGATCCTGACATGCTTAATCTGCATTGTGGTTAATCAGTCTGCTGTGGTCAGAGGGATTATTCATCTGAGGAAGGATTACTCATGTGAACATTTGCAGCATTGGTCCCTGAATTAATGTGTGAATCAGTGTGGATTCTTTTCTTTTTTCTTTTTCTTTTTCCTCCTACTTTAGTTAGAATGAAGAAGGTTGATTGAGGAGAGAAATGAAAAACTATTTACATCCAAAGGAGCTTAGTATAGGATTGTAGTCAGTGTAGGCAACAAAAGGTATCAATGCAATAAAAGGGAGCTTTGTTTATGGAGGCCTTTTGTTATTAAAGTAGCGCTGGTGAGAGTTTCAGGTGGCAAAGTGAAGGCTGCATAGAAACCGGGGGTTAATAGAGGACAGAAAAATAGATGAGAGCATGTATGCGTGTGTTCACATGTATGTTTGGGCACAGGTTTTGTGTGGACACATACATACACATCATTCCACTACACCCCATGGATCCTGCTATTTAAACAGAGCTCTCCGGAATATTCCTATTACCCATGCTGTGAGCACTGTAAACATGTTGTCTTAGTCCTTTGAAAAGAATATCAAGTTTATTATCTCCCCATCCCTTTTCCATAATATGTATGTCCCTGTACATAATGAGTAATGAAAGCAGGCAAGCTTGCATTGTGAGGACAATAATGCTTCACATTAATACGGTCCTTTTCATCATCAAATCATTGTGCAGTCATTAACAAATTAATGCTCACAGCACCCCTGTGAGGAACGGAGATTTCAGTTTATAGGAACCATTAGCACTGCCAATTATAAAGGTTGCCTGAGAGTTCCTATAATAAAATCCTGTTCAGCTTTGATAAACCGCATGTGTTGTGGCTGAAATTCTCTAAGTTGGGTGCCTGCATTCAGCTCCAATTCTTTAATTATATATGGAAAATTTCAGCTGGATCTATTTGTCTGTCCCTGAGAAGAGCCCAGAGGAGAAATTGGTTGGTTTGAACTGAGATAAATGAGATGCTTCGTAAAGCTCTCCTGTCCCCATGCTTTTGTGGTGCTTTTACCGTGCTAGGCAGCTGAACACCACAACCGCCCTCTCACTCCCCCTCCTTAGATGAGGAGGCGAAGAAGTAAAGGAAAGAACAACTCATGGGTTGAGATAAGGATAATTTAATTAAAGAGAAAAAATATTATTGAGGAAATATTATTATTAAACAATTCAACTAAAGGGAAAAAAGGGAAAGGGGAAGAGGGAGGGGGAAAGGGAATAACAAAACAAAACAAGTAAAGGCTATGTGGAAGTGCAGAGGAAAGAAATTACTCTCTACTTCCCACAAATGAGCGAAGCTTGACCACATCCTTGAAGCAGGGCCTCAACGCACGTAGCCGGTGTTCGGCAGGAGGACAAACATTTTCGTGTGAGTGTGACATCATATGGTATGGAATATCCCTTTGGTTGGTTTAGGTCAGCTGCCCTGGTGATGTTTCTTTCTCACTTTTTTTGCCCACCCCCTAGGAGGGTTAGAGAAAGTCCTGATGCTGTGCCAGCACTGCTCAGCAGCAGACCCAACACTGGTGTGATGCCACTGCTGTTCTAGCTACAAGTGCAGAGTGCAGCACTGTATGGGCTGCTGCAGGGAAAGTTAACATCCCAGCCAGACCCAGTACAACCTCCACCCCTTATTCCATAACATTTGTGTCACTCTCAGGTCTCCCATACTTTGGCATATTCTCATCACCATTGTTCCTTGTTCTTTAACAAATTGATAGGTAGGTGCATCTTTACATTCTATAGGTCTCTCTCGGAAAACATCCATAAGAACGACGATTTAGTCTTCATCTGCCGAAGTGGTCACTCAGGGCAGGCGGAGTTGGATGTCTGGACGCCAGCAACAGCTTAGCTCTAGTCCTTGTTGCACTTTCCCAGTTCCTTGCAAAGTTGACCTGTCGTTGATCTTGCAGCGTCTTCCTACAACATATAACTTAGATTACAGATTAGTTTTCTCCCGAAGCTAGATCTCCTTGAGGCAAACACTCCTTCTATCCCCATCCTTCTGCATTACCCACTAGGTATACCCTGGTCCTTGGGCGAAGACAATCCCACGAGCGGGTTTGCCTTTTCCCAAGGCAGGAGCAACCCACACCTCCTTCCCCATCCACTTTCCTACATGCATTACGGGGACTTTAGCTCCCTTCACCGCGTGTAGGGGTTTTGTTTTGGCAGGACCAGCACGGCTATCAGACCCCCTGTTATTAACTAGCCAAGTGGCTTCTGGTAGATTCAGGTCCCATTGTTTCCATGTCCCAGCACCCAATGCTCTTAACATAGTCTTTAACAGTCCATTGTACCTTTCAACCTTCCCAGAAGCTTGTGGGTGATAAGGGATGTGATACACCCACTCAATGCCATGCCTCTTGGCCCAGGAGGTGACTGGATTGTTTCAAATGACTCACAGTCAGACTCAATTCTCTCTGGTGTACCATGACGCCACAGCACTTGCCTTTCTAGGCCCAAGATGTTGTTTCGGGCTGTGGCATGCTTTACGGGGTATGTTTCCAGCCACCCAGTTGTTGCTTCTACCATGGTGAGTATGTACCGTTTGCCTTGGCGGGTTTGTGGGAGTGGTCCAATATAGTCAGTTTGCCAGGCCTCACCATATCAAAACCCTAGCCACCTCCCCCTGTTCCAGGGAGATTTTACCTTCATGGCTCTCTTGATTGCAGCACAGGTCTCACACTCATGGGTAACCTGTGTGATGGCCTCAATGGTCAGGTCCACCCCTCGATCACGAGCCCATCTGTATGTGGCATCCCTCCCCAGCTGTCCTGATGTTTCATGGGCCCATCGAGCTACAAACAGCTCACCCTTACGTCCCCAGTCCAGGTTCACCTGAGCTACTTCAATTTTTGAAGCTCGATCCACCTCTTTGTTGTTCTGATGTTCTTCAGTAGCGTGACTCTTGGGCATGTGGACATCCACATGACGTACTTTTACATACAGGTTTTCTACCCGGGCAGCAATATCTTGCCACAGGGTAGCAGCCCAGATAGGTTTACCTCTGCACTGCCAGTTGCTCTGTTTCCATTGCTGCAGCCACCCCCACAGAGCATTTGCCACCATCCATGACTCAGTGTAGAGATACAGTACTGGCCATTTCTCTCTTTCGGCAATCTCTAGGGCTAGTTCTATGGCTTTTATTTCTGCATACTGCCTCGACTCGCCTTCCCCTTCCATGGCCTCCACAACTCGTCGTGTGGGACTCCACACAGCAGCTTTCCATTTCCGATGGCTCCCTACCACACGGCAGGATCCGTCAGTGAACAACACATACTGCTTTCTGTCTTCTGGCAACTCATATGGTGGTGCCTCTTCAGCACGGGTTACCTCTTCTGTTGGCACTCTGAAATCTCTGCCTTCCAGCCAGTCCATGATCTCTTCCAGGATTCCTGGGAGATTAGGTTTTCCCATTCGAGCCCACTGTGTAATTAACACTATCCACTTACTCCACATAGTGTCGGTCGCATGGTGTGTAGTGGGAATTTTCCCTTTGAACATCCAATGTAACACAGGTAGCCGTGGGGCCAAGAGGAGCTGTGCTTCTGTACCCACAACTTCTGAAGCAGCTCAAACACCCTCATATGCTGTTAGTATTTCCTTTTCAGTTGGGGTGTAATTGGCTTCTGATCCTCGATAGCCCCGGCTCCAGAAACCCAGAGGTCGACCTCGAGTTTCTCCTGGGGTTTTCTGCCAGAGGCTCCAGGTGAGGCCATGCTCCCCAGCTGCAGTGTAAAGTATGTTTTGCACAGCTGGTCCGGTACAGACAGACCCAAGGGCTACTGCACGAGCTATTTTTTGTTTGATTTTTTCAAAGGCCTGTTGTTGCTCGGGGCCCCACTCAAAATAGTTTCTCTTTCGAGTCACTCGATATAGAGGACTCACAAGCTGACTATAGCCTGGAACATGCATTCTCCAGAATCCCACAAGGCCTAGGAATGCTTGCGTTTCCTTTTTGCTAGTTGGCGGAGACATTGCCATTATTTTGTTGATCACATCCATCGGAATATGGCGATGTCCATCCTGCCATTTTACCCCCAGGAACTGGATTTCCTGTGCAGGTCCCTTGGCCTTACTCTGTTTAATGGCAAAACCAGCTTTCAGGAGAATTTGGATTACTTTTTTCCCTTTCTCAAAAACTTCTGCTGCTGTGTTGCCCCACACGAGGATGTCATCAATGTACTGCAGGTGTTCAGGAGCTCCCCGTTGTTCCAGTGCAGATTGGATCAGTCCATGGCAAATGGTAGGGCTGTGTTTCCACCCCTGGGGCAGTCGATTCCAGGTGTATTGGATGCCCCTCCAAGTGAAAGCAAACTGCAGCCTTCATGCTGCTGCCAAAGGGATGGAGAAAAATGCATTAGCGATATCAATAGTGGCTTACCACTTGGCTGCCTTTGATTCCAGTTCATACTGGAGTTCTAGCATGTCCGGCACTGCAGCACTCAGTGGTGGCGTGACTTCATTCAGGCTGCGATAGTCTACTGTTAGCCTCCACTCGCCGTTAGACTTTCACACTGGCCATATAGGACTATTAAAGGGTGAGCGAGTCTTGCTGATCACTCCTTGATTTTCCAGCCGATGAACCAACTCATGGATGGTAATCAGGGAGTCTCAGTTGGTGCGATATTGCCGTCGGTGCACCGTTGTGGTAGTGATTGGTACCTGCTGTTCTTCAACCTTCAGCAATCCTACAAGGGAGGGGTCTTCTGAAAGGCCAGGCAGGGTAGACAGCTGCCTAATCTTCTCTGTGCTCATAGCCCACCGGTACCCTTTTGGATCCTTGAAGTACCCTCTCTTGAGGTAGTCTATGCCAAGGATGCATGGAGCCTCTGTAGAGGATCTGAGAACTTGTGAGGATGGCAAACTCAGGGATAGGGTAGTGGAAATTCAAGGTAGGAAAAAGACAGATTGAGAGGGAGCCAGAAAGTGGAAGTGGCTATAGGACTTGAACTGGAAGGAGGAATGCAGAAAGAGAGTGGGGTGGATCTGAGATAGGGATGAGTTAGAAGAACAAGGGGCTGTGCCTGGAGGAGAATATCTGCACTGCAAAACCCACTCTCCTGTGTGCTTGAAACAGGAGGCAGAATCCCCTGGTCCTCTGCAGTCAACAAACAACATTGTACATCCCATCTGTTCTGTGAGAGACTGTGTTATTAAAGGCTGAATCAGAATGCATCTCTACAACAAAGGCAAATCCAGGTTGTGCATGCAACCTCCATTTTGGGGGCTCTTAATATTTAAGTCCTGTTTTTACAACCAGAATCATTTTCTTATAATTAGGTGTGTCCATTTTTGTGTGTGCCTGCATATATGCATGTGTATATGTGTGTTCAACAGTTATATTTATTATTCAAGTGATGAACATGAGGCAGATAGCTGCAAGGAGAAAAAGTTGCACTTTGTTGTTGTTGTTAGTCTCTACAGTTTGGGATTCGGGGACTTTAACTTAATTTAGTTTAAAGGCTGATTTCAAACCATCTTTTTGGGAGTGTTGTCCTCCCACAGCTCTTCTCACAGTCAGTGCATATTCTTGAAAATCAGGCCCATCTCTGAAAAGGACTTTAAGCATCTAATTCATACTTGGGCACCCAGCTGCTTGCTGAACTTTGTGAGAAGCAAGCATGCAGATTAGGTGTGTGATGTTAGCATACAAAGTCGGTGGTCACTTTTAAAGTGGAGGTTTACAGCCTCAGGGGAAGCAGTGACAAAGTCAATGCTCAGATTCAGAATGACCTGATATCCTGTGGCATGTTTTACTTCTGAAGCTATGCTGTGTCTCGCATTGAACGATGGTGTGTTGTAGGCACAGTCTCAATATTGGATTTGTTTGCATGAATGAATATTTGCTTTACAAAACACATTCTTGCTCCTATTTTATTCTCAAAGTAGCCAGAGGGAATGTCAGTCAGCATCCAGCATCAAGGCTGCTGACTTCATGTAGCCTCATTATCATGCAGATGCATGGTGGATGACCAAGTGTTGACAGCATGCATGGGGTATGCATGTGTGTGCCTCGATGTGTGCATGCACACACACACGGGTGGAAATGCTGTAGACAGAGAAGGAGACACTACAGCCAAGTGTGCAAAAATGCTTCTCATCAGTTTTCTGTTAGAATTTCATAGCATCCTTAAAGATTTTTTTTTCTTATTTTGTATTACCTGTCTGTCTCTCTCTCTCTATTTCACTCTCGCTCTCTATATACCTATACCAATCCATCAGTCCTCTGCTGTCTGATATATGATATCTCTACCTGCATTATTTGCTACTATTGTTGCAAATATGCTGTTTCCTTAATAGTCAATTTTTAAAATTTATCCTAGAATTTATGACTGTAATAAACTCTAGATATTTTTCTTATGCCTTTTAAAATTCTATTTCTACTATTTTTTTCTGTTTCTGTTCAGGATAATAAATCACCTATAGCACTGGTTGTCTTTTAAAGGCTGGACATGCAGATAGAGGTTGTAAAGAAAATAAGAATATACAAACTGCCCAGGGCTTCAGCAGAAAAGGGAGAAACTACGCATGATTCTAGTTAACCATGTAGCCAACCCAACATTAATAAGCTTATGGAACAAATACAGAAGGTTGTCTGGCTGCTGTGTGAGCACATTAATGTGGATTCTCCAGGAAAGCATAGGGTCTTGGTCACTTCAAAATTATATTTCCACCTGGGAGTTGTTTTCAACTCAGACACCCTTCTAGCATCTCAGAGAAATTGCACATTGCATGTACCTCCCTGTGATCTTCTTCAAATAATAGCTGTAGTACAAGTGACAGCGTAATACAAAGATTCAAACTCCATTTGCTCCATTGACTGCAATAGGAGGTGAAGAGGACTTTTCCTTTATTTTCAGCTGGTGGGTTTTGCTGGGCCTTAAATCAGTGCTGAAATTAGAACAGACATTTTTTTCATCCTTTGTGCTTTCTGCATATACCCATTTCATTTAGGAACCCCAGTTACCTCTGTAGTGGATGCTGAAGGATAGATGTTGTCGGTCTGTTCATCCCTCCAGACCTCTAGCTGAGGAGGAATTGGTAGATCTGAATTCAGAAATCAGAACTACTAGATCACTAGGAGGCAGCAGATGAGAAAAATGCTTAGAGAAGGTCAAAAGATGGACTGGAAAAGAGGGAGAGAGGGAAACTGAGAAGGAATGCAGAGGTGAAGGGAAAACTGACTGACAGAGAAGGAAGAAGACAGCAAAAAAAGCTACAGCTTTGTGGAAGAACTAGAAGAGTCTTGGTGAGGAAATAGGCTAGGATAAGAAATGAAGAGGTTATCAGAAAAGGGTTGGGTGGGTAAGGAGACTGAGACCTTTCTGAGGAAGCTCTGAATATGCACATAAGAAAATTAGATGCAAGGGCTTAGAGGGTTTAAAAGCATAAAGTGAAAGAGGTTGAGTGTGGGGAGAAATGGCAAAAAAAGATGTAGGCTCTTCCAAAGTCTGTAATAATAAAGGGTCTCTGACTCCTGCCATGGTTCTACTGTCTGAAAATTCAAGTAGGAGACTGGTAAAATGTTCCAGTTCCATCTGCAGTGGCTCCTGATGGAGGCTGGAAACCTTCTAATGCTATCAGCTGTCATAGGAGGTATTGTGACAGAAAATAATGCAATGAGTCTAAGGATATCATGACCCTTGTGAATTTATCTACACTAAAAAAGTACATAAGATGAGCAGCAGAATTTGTATATGCATTTACATACATATATTAACATTTTAACAGTTGAGTAGAATTAAAATATTGATACTTCAAGGTTAGGATGTGCCAGTATTAGTTTCACATACAGTCTGAAGTGAGTCTTTTTGCATGAAAGCATGGAGCAATGAAGCATGGATTTCAGTTTTCCACCTGCTGGACTGACCAGATCTCCCACTGATGCTTCAATAACAAGTTGTCTCAAGCCCATGCAAGAAGAGAAATTAAATATTTGTATCAAAGGGGGATCAATGAAGAGTCAGAAGCAAAATGGAAGGGTGCCTGTCCCATAGTTCTGCTTGCATGTGTTGGCTCACACTGTGCTTCTGCTGGTGCACAGCCAGAGAGGCACTGAGAAGAGACCTAGGCGAGCTAAGTCCCAGACCGACAGAATTGGATGTTGCTTTGATTTTGAACTGAAAAGGCCTGCTCTTCTTCCCAACTTGTGCCAAGGGAAAACTTATCTTTCTTCTTGATTTTATCTGGAGGAAATGTCCAGCTGACTAATCAAAGTGGTGCATGGTGTCTGCTGGCAGTGCAATTTGAGCATAACCAAGAACCCCCAGAGTGGGACATGAAGATGAGACTACCCCATTCTTTCCTCAGAGAGAGAAATACATTGCAAATGGCAACCGTGCGTGCTATTGTTGTTGCTTATGAAATCAGCAGGGAGAGAGGCTTCCTGAGCAAAACACCGAGAGAAATTTCTGCTCCCTTGGACAACCAGGATCAGGCCACGGGGAAAACAGCTAGCTTAAAGATGTTGCATGGCTGAAAAACATTAATAATGAGATTACATCCCAGCACATACCAAACAATTTGGTATCTTTGGGGTTCAGTTGTTATGAAATCAGACATTTTAGGATCTTATTACTATTCACATGGCTGATATCAGATGAACTTCTATAACTCCATTTGGCCTGTGTGCCTCCAGCAAACTTAGTCCTACCTATGTTTGATCCAGCCAAGCTGTAAGATCCTGAAAGCTTGGTTGTCCTCCCCAGTCATCTCAAGAGGTCAAATTAAGGCAAGAGCCTTGCTGGTGGCTAATGGAAATAGATACAGTTATTGATGCCTGTGTTCTGCAGGGAATTTGTTTCCCAAGGGAGCATGTGCTTTTGTCTGAATGCCATCAGTTTCCAGACTTTTTGCCTCTCCTGAGCTTTACAGAAAACCTAGATCAGGTTGCACAGCCCAACCCAGAAAACCTCAGCTTTTTATCTGAGGGGAAGAGCTCTTTCAAGCATATGTGAGTTTTGTCTCCAATGATTGGTATAACATATTTTTGTCTATATCGGATAAGAATCTGTTCTTTCATGCCAAACGATTGAATACGAATCCAGGCTATTGTTCAATTCCTCTATTTTATTATTATTTTTAAATGAAAATAATAACTGTGTGAGGGGAAAACCTCTGTCTAAGCACATAGGATCCAAAGCCACCATATCCCCCAGCATGCACCTCTGTTTCCAAACACTAACATTCAACCCAAGTATTTCTATGCAGTGAAAATTGCAAGGAGTTGTGTATTACTACCTCTCCCTGACATTTCAAATATGTAAGTGTATACTTTTAAAGAACTGTTCACGCTGTCATATCCCCTTTCCCTTCCTGCAAAGCACTCAACCTGGTCAGCAGCAGATTATATACCAAATTATCCCCAGTTATCACATCTCATTGATTTTGCTATTCTTGCCATAGAGCATACTGAAGGTTTGAAAATCAGAAGTCAATAATGTCAGGTGAGCTAGGGAGGGCAACGTGCCTTCTGATGAACCAATTCATCAGCTGAACAATCTCAACATGCTCCCTAATATTGATCTTAATATTCTGGGACATTTCTGCCACAGACAGCTTTTGACTGCTTTAATTTCTATGGTAACATTAACAGGATCTGGTACTTAAGCTTGTGTAACCTGGAAGACACTCTGTTATCAATGGATTTAAATGTCAGATGGGGTCATGTTGAGCAGTATCAATTCCCAAACTTACCTGAGTGCAGAACAGCTTGTGAGCCCAACAGTGTCACCATGTCCCTGAGCTCATATAAGGATGAGATTCAGGACTGTATCAAGGCTCCAGTGCCACGGTTTCCATGGAAAGAAAAGCACAACATGCAGTCTGGATGGGAACTACTGTGGTCTTTGTTCAGATCCCTCAGGTTTTTGTAATCAGTTGAAAGCAAGATGATTTAATGACAACAACAAAAGTATATGCTGGCACAAGTCTTTAACACAGCTTGGACACAGTCTTTAAAAATGTTTGTCTACTCTGAACCATAAAGCACTAAGTAGATTTTCCATGATTCCCCAGATTTGCTTTGTGCTAGAAGTAAGGACTGTTTTTGTTTTTCACTCCTGAGTCTAACACTGCTCTCAACAGGGACATCACGTATCTACGCTGACCTCTGGTTTCCAATTGTACTGTGTAATGGATTTGGTAATGAAGAGTTATTCTGTGTTTTTAACATTGATGAATTTAGATTTTGCCTTATGCAAGACCCTAGAAAACTGGAGGTGAACCTCCAGCTGAATCTCTGGAGGACATTCTCATTCCTGACTAGTCAAAATTAAATGGTGGAGATGCTTTTGTCTGTTCATTGAACACGGTGTGTAACATGACTAGACTTATAACTGAGATGTTTCAGGTGAATTCTCATAGTAGGTGGGAAAGCTTTCGTCCTAAACTCGTAAATTGTCCACAAGTGCACAGCAGAAAGGTCACTGTGGTGTGTAAATACCATAAAACACATAGGAGTTTCCCTAGACACAATAATTTCCTGGGAGATAATTTCAATGGTGAAGGACTGAGGTCCCTGGGAACATTAGCAACAGCAAAACACTCTTCTGCAATACAGCTCAATGCTTGTAGATACAATGAAAGCAAAGAGCTAAATGTGATGTTGTGATTGACCCTTACCCAGTTTTCAGTTTTAAGAACAGTCTGAAGACCAGTATATGTTCAATCAGCCAAGGTCCAAGATGGAGGAAGATAAAGAAAAGAGTCATACAGTCAGAAATACAGTGTGGAATATGAGGGCTTGGGCATGATAATAGTAAGCTTTTTTTTAAAGAGGATGGAAGGTACGACACTTTCTTGAAACCATTCTGTCAGAGCCTGTCCAGGGGGAAGTTCAGCATCCCTTGGCAACCAGGAAACAGATGAATATGGAGTTAATAACATTCCCAAGGCCAGCATTCTTCTGCTGAAACAGATTCTAGTGTAGAAGGCTACATGCAAGCTATTTTTGTGCCCACAATGACTGCTGTGTTTGCCTCCACTCCTGGCATCACTCTCATTGTACTGTATGTAAAGCACTTTGGGACACATTGGCTATGAAAGGAAGTTCAATTTGTGAAACCAAATTCTATTCTACCCTCAGTCACTGCACACTGAGCTGGGTCAGATCTGCATTCATTTCACTTTTTTTTTTCTTTTTTTTTTCTTTTTTTTTTTTTCTTCCAGAATTTACAGCTTCTGCCTGCCTTCAGAGTTACTGAGGAAGCACATGTGATTTTATATCATGCAGACATTATATTTTTATGTGTAAAAATATATACACACTTACACACACACACATGTGCGTGCATACAGGCTCTGTAGAAATAACTCATTATGAAAAGCAAGAGACAGGGAAAAATAAAGAGTTCGTGTCTTTTTTTGCTTGAAAATTTCTATTGCTTTTCTGCTGAATGATGTTCCTGTATTATCTACATAATAAGTACCCTCTTTCTTTAGATAATTAAAGAGATGCTGCCCATATCCAACTAAAATTATATATTTATACATGGCGACCTTCTATTAATAAACATGTGAGATTGTAACAACTGAATAAAACCTCACAACTCCTCATTATTTCCCTCCACTTAGGCTCTTTATTATCCTTTTTCTTGTGCATTTAGTACCAGTGAAAGTTGCCAGAGAAACTGTTTCAGTAAAAGGACAAGGCCATGCAGCCTCTTGTCTCACACCTGGAGTCTCATGATTTGCACTCAGTTCTTAGTTCTGAACTCTGGCATGGCCATGGGCCACTTTGTTTTGTGTTTCATGAGCTCTAGAATGGGAATAATGTTATTTTTCCCTTACTTCTCTCCCACACAGAGTCTTTCAATGAAACACAGTAGAAAACTATTGTCTTTTTCAAGGCTGAGTGCTTGCCCATGGAACATCACTGATTTTCTGTAGACAGTGATCCTGTATACATCTTTAGAGAACGAAAAATCTCCCTCTGAATGTGATGGTGCATTGTGGTTTCCGGTGTTTAGGTCTACCATGTAACATTAGAACCAAATAAAGTTATATAGATCAGTAGATGTAGCTAGTGGAAAAACAACCAACCAACCAACCAACCAAACAAACAAACAAACAACCAAACAAAAAAAACCATGCAAAACACAACAATGACAAGAAAACAGCCAAACAAAGAAAAATGTCAGTTGCATGAAGTCAAAAAATCCTTGAATAAATCTAATGGGTGGCAAAGCATCCATTGTTAGCTTCCTGTTTTGTTGTGTTCCTTAGCAGTATGGTTGGATTGATAAAAAGATGTATCTATTTTCTACTCAAACTCACATTATTCCTGTGCTTAAGTCATTACAAAAGCAGTATCACCATAAAATATTACAACTCTGAAAAGAAATAATAAAAACTCACCTCTTTTAAAAATTCTCTTAAGAAAATGATTTTCTCTTTTATTTATCAGCCTAGAAGAACAAAAACATACATGTTGCAGCCTGCCATCTCCTCCCTGATGTAAGGAAGCAGACCACAGCTGTTCTTGCTCCAGAACCAGTGGATCCAGGTAACCGTCAAGGAAGAATCACTTACATAGAGCTAGAGAAGAAAATTAGATTGTTTTTGTTGAGTTTTCCAGTAAATGAATACATGAATAACATTATCATACACATCCCTTACTTTCAACACTGCTGTGGTCAAGGAAAAATGCAGATAATGAAGCATGGCCAATTCTAGTTTAAGCAATATGGTGTTTACCTGTTTCCCACAGACTAGCCTAAAACCCAAGCAAAAGGATTTGCTTCACTTCTTTCCTCCCTGTTCAGCATTCATCATTTATCTCATCTTCCAGCTCCCCTGCTAAGGTGTAGGTTGATCTATTTTTGTTTTTGTTTTCCTTTCTTTTTTTTTTTCTCTGTTTTGTTAAGTCTGTTTACAGTCACCCCTTCTTTTCTCTTCTCTTCTGTAATCTTGGGCCTGGGAGTTTGGCTGTCTGAAGGCCTAGTTTGGCGTCTCTTGTGCTATTGTTTTAGCTCATTTGGGTGCCCAAAAAACATTTAAACTCACATTTGATTTCCCCAATAAATTCGGTTATCCCTGCCCAGTTGCCAGCCTTCTCACTTACTGTCATTATCAGCTATATCTTATTTGCCCTAATCTAGTTATCTAGTCTTGTTACCAGCTTATGTTACCAGCCTCCACCCAAGGAAAATTCCTTTGAATCCAATAGCAGGCAAAAGGAAAGACACTCCTGTTCTCTTTGGAGTGGGCAATTCTGAAACAAACTCAAAGCCTGTGACAGACATTTCTGAAAGGCTTTGAAAACGTCCATGCAAAAATGCTCAGAACTATTCTACTTAGAGGTAGAGTCATCAGACTAAATGATCTCACCCAAGCTTTGCAACAAGCAGTCACCTGAGTGTAAGATCTCTGAGACTTTGCTCCATTGCATCACACTGCATATCCAACAAAATCTCCCACTCCTCCCACGACTGGCAGTAATACATTTCTATCCTTGCCCACTTCCCAGCCCCTCCCAAACTCTTTCAGGTACTCACTGATGAAAAATAACCTCCTGGCAAGGAACACTTTGGCAAACTACACACTGTGTCCCTATTTCCTATGAATAATATAATGTATCCCATCCACCCTCATCCACTCATATATGTGCATCTGAGCCTAGATTAAAATTTCGCATTAAACAATTGCTTCTGATAATCTAAAAGGAACGTCTTGAAATGTTTGATTTTTGCATGCAAAACACCACCTTTTACATGCCAGGCCCTTTGGAAAACTTCTGCGGCACTTCTCTATGCTGAATCAGAAGCCCAAAAGTGTGTTAGATGCCAATGCAATGTTAGACATGCCTTTCTCAGATAAGATGCAAAACTGTGGTCCTGTGAGGCCAGAGATCACTGAGAACAGACTGATTTAACCAGAAAAGCAGCAACAAGAAAATGTTTTAGATCTGGAAGTGAAGGAAAAATCTCTCCTTCACTGATACTGCAGCATCAGTAAATGGAGAGTGAACGTGAATATTCTGTTTGGGCTTTGGGTAGGGCAGACCATGGGATCTTCAATAACTATCAGTAGGCAGGACTGGATTTGACGTCTTGTTTGAAGGCATGCATCTGCAGGATCACAATACCCTCTGCTGAACTCAGCAGAACCCTGTTTGGTAACTGGCATGAAGTGGAAAAGAAAAGAGGTCTTTTACCGACATTCCTATCTCCTGCGTCACCTGGGTTTCCCTTGCAGATCTCTCATCTAACCATTATAAGGTTGCAATAGTGGCAATGCCATAATAAAGCTGAGTTGTGATACCTTATAATGTAAATTTCTCCTGCATTGCATTTTTGTGATTTAATTATTTTTCCAATTTTAGCACAAATTCATCAAATGAAAAACAAATTTTCTAAGTTTTTTTCTCTTCCTTGGTAAAATATTCTGATGCTTTTATTGAAAAAACCTTCAAAGAAAACTTCTTTTAAAATGTGATTGTATTTATTTTTGTTTTTCCTTTTTTTTCAATGCCTCTATTAATTTAAGGCAATCTCTCCATGCTTCCTGTTCCACCCTGTGACTCATCTTTAGGATTTCTCAGTCATCTGCTGTGCAGTGGGAGTTGAAATAATCAGCAGAAAAGTTGATCTCCAGAATTTTTTATCTTTTTCTTTTTTCTTTTCCTAATGTTATAACTGAATCAAGATATGCCAAGGAAAAATGAGGGACTTGACAAAGATACATAAAAAAGTTACAAACAGGCTACAGCATTAAAATAAATGAACACAGCAGAATCATATTAACAGTAATATTGCTTTTAGACCTTTGGCTGCTGTGAAGGCAACTGATTCTAACACCATTAGAGGAGACAATTCAGCAGCTATGATATAGGAGATGGAGAGTCAATTTCCTCCTCAAGCACGAACTCTCTGTGTGACTGTTTCTGTTGCCCATATGTCAAGGAAGAATTATAGCATCTCTTTCCTTCACAGGAACGTTGATGGGATAAATACAATAAGAACTAGGAAACACTCAAGTCCAGGCTCATCCCACCTAACTCTGACACCTATCTGAGGAAACCAAGAAGAAGTTTAGTTATTCAAGAATATATAAAGTCAAGGCAGAAGGACAGACATCTGCAGAAGGCAATTCAGTATGCTGGAGGTGAGTCACCTTCAGGAGTTATCTTTTTTCACTGAACACATGGTAACTGCGTACTTAGGTATGGTATACAGTTTTTTGAATACAGGTATCCAAAAACCACTTAGATGCCCCGTAGTAGCTAAGACGTGCTTCGGGCAGATAGCTATGTCATGTTAAGGAGTGTAGCCGATTAACCGTTATGGATCCGGTCGGATTCAGGGTACTGAACTATCATGGTCACAGATTCACCAATAACATATTAACCGATATGAGTCCAGTTGGATTCAGGGTACTGAACTATCACGGTCACGGATTCACCAACAACGTAACACGCCCTCACTCTAGTCACGTTCAATGAGAATGATCATGGCTAGGAACAATACAATTAAATGTAATTTATTACAGCAACAGGTACACAGGTTCTTTGGATTGCCGGGGATAATTTACTATCTGCAAAAGCAAGCTAGCATGCATGAAATACACAGGTACACAACCTGGAAATTAACACATTAAAAGGCACAAAGACCCTAAAGATTTCTAAGTTTCCTTGGAGACAACCAAAATAACCAAGTGTTCAAATCTCACCCAAAGGCATCCCAATGCAGGGGAGGGTCAGGATGGTATCCTCCCTCATGATGGTATCTTCCCTGACATCCCCTTTCTCTTAAGCCAATTTATATTATTTTCTGTCCTTTAGGTGGAGCTTGAGTGACTCTAGTCAAGCATATGTTATTTATGATTGGTGAAAAGTTTTCTCGTCTTCATTTAAAGGAATAGGCTCCAAGAAATTCAGAGCGCGTGCTCAGTGAGGGGTGGTCGCACCTTGGAGGCGGGTAGCTTTTGGGATGGAGGTGTGTTTTGGTATTATAATGATATTATAATGAGCAAAAGTACACTAGAGTACAGCATTTTGTCAAAAACACGACAGGTTGTCAGCTCAGGGTGGCGAATGTTCAGTTTATTGGTCTTGGTGTGCACAAGGACAGTCGAGTCCCCCTCTTGTCACAGAGCCTAGCCGCGGTGTTTCCACTCTGTTCTACGCTCCATACTGTTCCTTAGAGTCAGCACACCAGGTTCCCCTAGTGCAGTAACATCTAAGGTTGGAAGCCTAGGGAACACTCAGGTCATGCAGCTATGCGCTACCCCAAAAACCTTTTCAATGCTATACATTTTCTTTAAAATGTGAATATTAGTTTTATTTTCCTAGTCACTTTAGGCAATTACTCCACAAGATATGACACATGACTTCCATGACTGGGTGGGATGTCCCACAGCTCTTTAGATGACAGTGGATGCCTATGTTGAAACAAATGAATTTCTAAATGGCCTTCAGGACAATACCACTGAAGGCCATTTAGAAGTCGAACAGAGATATAGTTATACCAAGCTGAAGATATCTGTTGAGATAAAACTGTGGCCACCTTGAAAAGTGTGCAAAGCCTTGAAAGTATCTTTCCTGTTCAGTTTCCCCTCTTCTTTCAGTTTCCAGTTTCACCTTAATTGTATGCCAGATGTGAGTTTCTCTAGGAATAAAGACAGGTGAAAGATGAAGTGGGTAACCCTATTTACATTTACACTGTGGTGGGGTGTTAGAGCAGTGACATTTCCCAACCTTGCCACAGAGAGTATGGCACACTGCACACTGCTCAGCCTCTGGCCATTAGGTGCTCCCAGCCTTGAAAGAAGTGTTCTCTATACCTCTCTTCCCAAATGTGTGGCTGCTTTGTGTGTGCATGGGCATAGCTTTGTGCCTGAGCAGGTTTTACTGTGTGGGAGTATAGGTGATCTTGCAGTGGGCTCTGTAAGAGGTAGCTAAAATACCATGTAGAAAATTCAAGATCATTCTTGGATATGCCATGGAGGTGCTCCTGATCAACATTTCCTGAGCACGTCGTTCATCATCTTAGTCTCCCTGTGGGTGTATCTGTGGCCCTCATTGCTCTTGCCTCTGAGCATCCCCTCATCTCAGATGGTTGCAGACCTTACTTAAGAAATTTAAATTAATAGGCTAGTTGCTCTACATTCCCTGTAAAGTCAATGGAGAGAGACAGAAAGATCCAGGCAGGGATTCAGATATAAGGTGGGCTGAATTCCCCTCCAGAGAGGCTATCTCCATCAGCCTAGACCATCTCTGCACCTGATCTAGGAACCTCTGTTAACTTACAGCTGCACATGCAAATGTATCTTAAAAATTATATTTAGAAACTATAACAAATTCCTTCTTTGCCAGTGGAGATATGACCCTGGTGTATAATGCCATACCCTCTCCATATCATTGGCTTATTTTCCCATCTCTCAGTTCCAGAGCCTTGCCTCTGCCTTGCTGTATTTGAAAGATTATAAACTTTCTTCCCTGTCCTCTTGATTATTCCTTCCAACCTTGCTAATAGCTGACCAGCTTTCCACTGTACTGTAGCACAATATATAATAATCTGCAATTATTGTCCATTTAGGCTTTCCCCGGGTCTTCTTTATTCCTGCTATCAGTGGACCTGTACACTGCTTTTCTGCTGATTTTACTACCAGATTCATTGCTGTTGAGATGAAAAAAATCACTGATGATCTACAACCTGTTATATAATTTTCCCGTCTGTCATTCTTTTTTTTTTCTTTTTTTTTTTTTCTTTTTTTCTTCCAGTTCCTTGATCTACTGTGGAGACTTTATGAAAATTGCTTTATAATAGGCCTTCCTCTAATGTTGCATTCTGTTCTGTACCGGATCATTCCTTGAGTATTTTGCTGCTGTCTTCTGTACTTCTGTACAACGGTTGCAGTTTATGTGTTACCTGGAGGTCAGTGTGCACAATAGCTCTGCTGTGTTTGACTCAGCTTCTCCACCCTCGTTTTTTTTTTTTTTGCTCCAGATGACCAAGGTAATTAGGATCCTAGAATCCTAGCTGGGATATTGCAGTTTATTGCCTTTCATTTTCATTATGAGTTAGGAAATTATTACAACAGGTCTGACCTACTTCTTAGCATCCTCATGTGAAGTGTGCTGTGTCTACAGAGCACTTATCTCCTATATTTCTTCAGTCTTTGGTTAGGTAGGCTAGTAAACCTTTCATCCAGTGAAACCCTTGGATTGAAATGCAGTGAATATCTCAAGTCAAAGTCAAGTGGCTGTTATGTGATTTATATGACAAAGGCATATTAATGACAATAACATTTATAAACAATTCAGACAAACAATTTTCTAAACAAATCTGTTCCTGTAAATGTTGTAATCAGTGTTCTGTGCACTCTCATTCAGGTCCACATGTGTGCTGCTTGAAAGGGTTAATCATATGCAGTTCATTCAATCACAACCAGACATCTGCTGCAGCTCATTAATATAGGTGCCTGTGTGTACCCTTCTTTAGCCGTCAAACCCCATAGTTGTTCTTTGTTAACAGGCAGTGATTTTCCATGTCTAGCTCCAGTCACTGCTGTGGTGGCACCACTCTTGAATTGAACAGATGCAAGGAGTGAACTCCGGGCTTTTCTTTGCAGCTGCACACTACAGCTTTGACACCCTTCTGTGCCTGATCTGTGTCCCAGAGGCTTCCTGGGTGTACTTTGACCTTCTCTCCAGGGGGCTATTTGTGCTACCCTCTAGTGGCCAAAGTAGAAAGAATACAGCTGAATTAAGAGCACATGTCAATTTTTATGAAAAGGTGATCATGGATTTTTCTGACAACATGAAATCAAAGCAAATCATTTTGGGAAGTGGGAAAAAAGAACACCCAACAAATAAACCTGTTTAAAGTTAAGGGATGGGAATTGAATGGAACTTCTAAAACATGAGTGTCTTCTAAATATATGTAATTTGCATAATATGAAACCTTGATGAAATGGAAGGTGATTTTAGACTCTAGGCAGAGACTCAGAGTATTTTAAATATACTAGATATTTCTTGTGTGACCAGAAGGCAATAGTTTGATGTTCCCACTCAACCTTAGTGAAATATGACAAAAATACTGAGTTTCCCCCACTTTGTCTCTTGTCCACTATAAACTTTTTCAGCAACAGAAACTCCTACACTGTTCGTACAGCACAGTAAAGTTCTGCTCTTGGCTGAACTCTACCACAGCAGTGAAAGGAATGAATAATATCTGATGAATTACAAAGGTGTAGAAGGAAAACTGAGAGAAGGTACAACTAAATGGTGGAGAACTGCTGACTGAAGGTGGATGTCTGAGAGCTGTGTGGGAGTACAGGACAGCATTTCCGAAGTTATTGAGCTGGAGGTGCTGGGTACTGCTGTAGGGCTCATGTAGGGCAAGTGAATTCAGGGAAAGAGGAGGAATGGCCCCAACTCCTAAGAAGCCTGACACCCTTCGGAAAAAAAAAAATAGAAATCTCAGAGTTCTCCTCTGTACGTCTGCAATGAGGACATTCAATTACTAGTTGTTAGAATATTCAGAAAGTTCCAATTGCTTTCGGTACACGAGACGATTGACTGTCAGTAACACTTGTGTTCTCACTTGGGATAATATCCGAACTACTGTTCAAATGGCAGGAGAGCAACTGAGGTGGAAGCTAAAACCATTAAAGAGAAAAATCCCCAAACTTTTTTAACTGCTTTAGATGGTGTTGTGGTTTAACCCAGCCCACCACAGAGCCGTTCGCTCACCCTCCCCCCTCCCTCTCTGGGATGGGGGAGAGAAATGGGAAAGTGAAGCCTGTGGGTTGAGATAAAGACAGTTAATTAAGATAGTAAATAATAATAATAATATTAATAATAGTGTGTACGAAACAAGTGATGCACAATGCAATTGCTCACCACCCGCTGACCGATGCCCAGCCTATCCCCGAGCAGCCGGCCCCCCCACACCCCAGCTAGCCACCCCTATATATTGCTTAGCATGACGTCAGATGGTATGGAATACACCTTTTGGCCAGTTTGGGTTAGCTGTCCTGGGTCTGTCCCCTCCCAGCTCCTGCTGCACCCTCAGCCTGCCCGTTGGCAGGACAGAGTGAGAAGCTGAAAAGTCCTTCGCTTAGTGTAAGCACTGCTCTGCAACAATTAAAACATCAGTGTGTTACCAACATTATTCTCATCCTAAATCCAAAACATAGCACCCTACCAGCTACTAGGAGGAAAATTAACTCTATCCTTGCTGAAACCAGGACAGATGGCATGAGACACCATCCAATTTTATCACCTCATAGCCAATAATCATCTCATGGTAATGTGTCCAGGCAACTGATTCTTTTACTGAGCATGTGGAAGAGGGTTGCCATTTTGGCTGTTCTGTGCCACTGCAGACCTATCTCCTATGGGGTTGTTTTAGTCTCATGAAATAGTAAACCTTAATTTGAGGGGCTTAGTGCAGTAAGCAAAAATTAAAGTAAGTCTTAAATTCACAAAAAAAAACAACTCATGAGTTTGGCAAATAGAGGATAAGACAGAAGCTGAGAGTTTTGAATTGAAAGCTTAGTGGTTAAATCACTGTTGCTTAGTGTTTTCCTTCAAAGCTGTACTCTTAGGAAGGAGGGCAGGCAACCTAGATATTAGGTAGAAGATCAGATTAACCCTGGGTTATGCCTTTCCCATGCTCACCAAAGTCACATTTGTGCTGATCAAAAGTGCTCATGGAAGTACTGATACAAAATTCAGGAGGGAAATGGTGCTGCTACTCTTTAAAATGCAACATGTCAACAATTACTGATGTTTTCACTCACTACATCACTGTGTATGTTCTATTCTGTCTCTCTAAAGCAATGTTTTAAATCATTGAAGAGAATGGTTCTATTTTTGCCTCAAATACTCCAGCCTTGAAATCTTATGAATATTTTTCAAATTAGATCTTCAGATTAAAAGATCATTTTACTACTTGTAACTAGCTGCTTTATTGTTTTTGCTGGTCCTGAGTTTGGAGAACCATAGCTTTAAGGCAATCAAGCCACTAGCTACTCTTTGGTGAAGAGCACTCACCCTTTCTGGTTTCCAGAGTACACTTCTCTCCTGGTTTTATACATTACAGAAAGTTTAAGATGAAATCAAAAGTTGAGTTTCTTTAGTAACACATGGGAAATAACTCAGGGTTAGACAGTGGTGAACGAAGAACCATGAAATAATCAATTCCTTTGTCCTTCTATGGCAGATTTTCTGCCTGTTCTGCCTGATAGTTGTTCACTGTTTTAAAGAACCTCCAGCAATGGAGATGTTACATGCTTCCCAAACAATTTACTCAGCTGCTTGACTATTCTCCATCAGGAGAACATTTTTCTGATGTCTAATTTAAATCTTCTTTGCTGTAATTTAAGTCCATGCCTTCTTTTCCTATCTGCAGTGACTCTGAAGAACAACTCATCACACTTTTCTTGGCAAATTTTGAACAGAAGAACCATTACCTTGCCTCCCACTAGTTTTCTCTTTTCTAGACAAACTGCAACAATTTCTTCAATCTTTCTTTTGGAAGCAAACAGGACAGGTATAGTTTAATAATGTAGCAATATATCTATCTCCATAGCCCTGATTTTGATCTTCCATTTTAGGTTCACATTCAGACCTGTCCTTTTCTCATTGGAAACATATTTGTGTTAATTCCTGTTTCACATATCAATGTAAATAGAAATGGTTTTATCTTTGGCTGTGATTGCCTGTTTCTCTGGACCTGTGCTTTAGTCTGAAACAGCTGTGGGTTTCAGTGCAGGGACTGTCACTATTCTGTAACAGAAGTGCAGCCTCTGACTGCAGCACCCAGCAAGTGAGGACATCTCTGAATCCCTGTAAAACATTGAGCACTGCCAGTGGGGAAACGCTTACCTCTGAACAGGGTTTTCAGTGTAATCTGTTTATCATGACATCGACAATGATTGTTCTCTTAAGGCCCAGAAACTTTTACCTTCTGTGCTACCTGTATGACTGTGGGTAAGTCATTAAGTTTTCTCTTGCCTGAATTACCTCCCTCTGGAACATGGAAAAAAGGTTTCTTGACAGCATAAAGAGAAAAGAATTTGAAAGTACATAATTGTACTAAAAATGGTAAAGATGCACAAGTATCTTTATGGCAAGGACAAAGACTGTAACAAACAGCGAAGCAGTGACGCTTTTCAAATTATGAACAAAGATCCAGATATGAAAAAGCAAAGGCATACATTGCAATGACTACCCTTTTGCGATTTACCTCACAAAAAAAAAAAAAAAAGAAAAAAGAAAAAAAGAAAAAAAATTGTCTACAGAAACAAATTATATGTACAAAAAACACATTAGGTTACCTCAAATAAGATTTTGCATACATATTCATTTTGTGATAAATTTATACACTACAAATTTCTTATTCTGTAGAGTATACTTAAGTATCCAAATCAGACTGAGAAATACAAACCAACCAACCAAAAATGTTGTTATTGTAGTACTGCTTTAAATGTCCATTTCTTGATAGCTAACATGACTCTTATATCTGTCTATTTTGTAGACAATGTGGATGCCTCAGCACTTTCACTACGTAGGGTTTTTAAACTATGTGATTTGTAATCTATGCAAATGACGCCAATTCACAACTTTAAATGCTCCTTAAGTAGAGAGTTTGGCATTTTATATAGTAGATAATAGTGCCAGATAATGGATTCATTAGATATTGTGGGATCTTTTCACCTCTACAAATTAGGTCATTTCCTCCCAGATAAGCAGCTCTGATTGCTCTATTTCCTGCAAAAGTTCACGACATTTCCCATTTTAATATCCTCCATCCAGTTTCTTACATAGTTGCAGTCTTGTGTGTTTGCCTTTGTAAAGAAATTATTAATAATAACAATAACAGCAATAATAATAATCTAAAGCACTAGTGTTTCTGGAGAACATGACTATAGAAATACATTGTTTGTCCTATATACAAATTATGTGTAATATTTTGATAATTAAGCTCTAAGGTGGAGTAAAGAATCAAGATCTCAGGCCTTTTGTTTGGAGATGTGCCTGTCACTGTGACTAGGACTTGCCCCATGAAGGACTGGCCTGTAAAATTCACAGGCTCCCTCTGCTCTTAGAGCTATCCTAAATTTCAGCTGCTAAATTCAATTTCAGCCCCAGTTGCAGTTCAGCATTGTTGTGGGCTGTGACACTTTCACCACTGCAGCACCTGAATGTAATGTCTCTCCTGTGGTTACTCTTGTCCTCCCTGCTTTCTCCTTTCCTCAGACAAGTCTAGCTGGAGAAGATGAGGAAATTTCTTGGTGCATGTGCAGGAAAGAGAAGATTCATTTTGGGAAAGTTTTAAGTAGCTGAGGACAAGGTTTCTTTAGGGAGTGAGACCAGGGTGAAGAGGAAGAGAGAAAGAGTGCAAAAGGAAAGATACTGCAGCTAGCTACTGAGGGAAAGGAGAGGGAAAGGAGAGACACTCAAAATGGACAGCTGCACAGCTGAAGAAAATAGGAAGATGGATCTAATAAAAAATGATTGTGGGACATGAGGTTCAGGATGGATGTTGTGCTGAGAGCAGAAACCATTGCAGGGAATGTATGCAAGGAGGGCAGTTATTTTCATTTAACAAAATGGTGAGTATTCAGCAATAAATGAATTTGCTAACAGTTTAGATTGTGCAAAATGAAGCATAAGATGATGGGCTACACTGAAAGGTCAGACTCTTGCTATCTCAGTACAGCACTTGAAATTTTAAACCTTAAAATCTCAGTGCCTCAGTTTCTCACAATGATGGACATGCCAACAAAACACTGAGGAGTTGTAAAGTATTTTATCCAAATAATGAAAAGGAAGGCAAAACAAACAAACAAACAAACAAACAACAATCTTTTTTTTTTTTTTTTTTTTTTCTTCCAGTTCGGATTTTTTAATGAAAATGATGGCTTTCTGTCTTTGTTATTAACATAATTTTAAATATATATTTTAAAAATTCCTCATGAGAAAAAATACCTGATTGAGTTAAAATACACCTCTGTCCTTCACACGCGTATTTCATCACATTAAATACTCCAGTTTTCAGTTCTAGTGATATTTGCTTCCTGTTTTCCTTCAAGTCGCATGAGAGGAGCTGGAAATAAAATCTAAGCCTATGAAGCATTTCCTTTACTAGTCAGAAAGCTACCAGCACGGTGCTGCTTGATGCAATGGGAGTGGTGGTTTTTCAGAGATGAACACTTGCAGCATCTAAACTCACTTCCCCAAGCAACCATCAGATGGTAGCAATGCTTGTTTGCTATCTACCATGGACTAGATTCAAGCTGGGAAGCAGAAACCAAGGCCGTTATTGCCAGTCCCTGCAGCCACCCTGTTGCTATTAGAGATTGCTCTGATGTTAGCATTTCGGAGGACACTAAAGCTGCAGATCACAGTGTTAATGCTGAGGTAGACAATATGTAAAACAATCTGATCTTATATGCACAGAGTTGTAGCCAATAGCCACATGCATGAAGGAACAGATGAAACCCAAGGGAAATGTAGATGTCCTGTCCCTGGTTTTGTTCTCTAGGTTTTGGTTTGCTGCAAAGAAAGACTCTAAGGGGTGCAGGAATAAAAGTAGCAGGAAAATTAACTTGGGACCTTGAAACTAACTGTGGAAGAGACTCTCAGGCAAATCGATCTAATGTCGCAGAGGGGTGATGGAGCGGGCTCGTGTAGCATGTAGGAGTCCTTGGTGAAGTGATAAAAGGCTTTCTTATTGAAGGCCTGTCCAAAGGTCACAGAAAACAGACCTCCACTAGGGATACTTTTAGCTGAGCTTCGTCCTTGAAGCTAAAGGCAGGATTTGATGTATATGGCTTTAAATGTCAAACAGCTAGGCACCTAAGCCTGACTTCCCACCTGTGCTCCCCGTACAGCCTGCAGGGTTACAGAGACCTCTCAGAAGATAAAAACTTTGCCCATGTTTAGCTTCCTGACCTGGGATGAGAGATATCAGCCTGTGAAGGTGTCTGTTTCTCTCTACTGACCAGAAACGGACCTTGTGTGACTCGCTTAGATTTTGGCCCTAATTTTAGGTGACTAAGGGACTATAAATCAGTCCCTGTGAATGCCACTGAAAGGCACAGTTCTCAACATTTGCTCTGATTTCCCTCCATAGCCAAAAAATAAGGACAACTTTATAAAATATATGCATGCAGTCACAAATATCTGTAACCATCATATTCAGTTAATTAACAATTTTAAGTTAATTGATTCTTCTCTAATTGCTTATGTTAATACATTTCTCTTGAGATATCAGTGCTATTTGGACCCTCATCAGAAGTTAGAAGGTATATTTGCTTGCCAGTGGCATTTTTTCTGGTCTTCTGTCATGTCTGGGACTGATTCGCTTACGATGCTCTATTGCTGCTGAGATGTCTGATCCGGCTGCTTGGGGAACTGCCTCTTTGCATTCACCTTGCCTTGCCGTTTGGTGCTCATGTGATGTCATCTTTGGTAAAATGTCCCTTTTACACCCATTTGGCCTCTGTCCCCTTCATCTGCAAACATCTCCTGCTCAGTCTTCCCGAGGTGGCAGCTCCATTAAACCACAGGACGGACACTTAGTGCATCCTTACTGTTTGAGATAACTGATTCCCATCAGTAAGTTACTAAACTGTAGCCCACTATCAGACTTTATGATGGCAGGTGTTCTATATTTAGCAAAAATAGATTTAGCATGCCTGATTACCTGTTTAGCCATAGTGTCTTCTAGTAAGCTCTCAGAGAAGTGAGAGTAATATTCTAGAACAAGTACATTTTTTTTTTTTCCTGTCAGTATAATCAGCTCTATGTCAGCTTTGCTCCAGAGACTTTTTTTTTTTTTTTTTTTTTTTTTTTTCCCCTGGATCACTTACATTGGATTTTTTTGACTTAGACCAGGCTTATATTTTTGACATGTATAGATGTATAGTAAGTCTTGACAACATCTTAAATGTCAATTTATATTTTTCTAGTATACTTTTTTGTTTGTTAGTTAGCTCTTTGATTTTTTCTTATATTTTTTAGTTCTTAACTGGCCTTTGTAGATGCTCAGAATTAGCTGCAATATCTGGGTGCAGCCATGAATTGGGAGGAATGCAAAGCAGTGTGGGCTGGTTGCTCTTATCCTACATGCTCATCACAAGACAACTCAGCCACCTTGGTAACCCTGGTGATGTCTCCTCAGGACTGGGATATGATGTTGTACTTCCCCAGATGTGTGGGTTTTCTTTCTCAGCTGTTGCTCTAGCAAGTACAGTATGAGTTTTATCAGACCACAGGCATTTATTTACACTAAATCAAAGAATAAGCTCAGAGAAAACCTCTGCAATGTACTTATTTGCACTTCCACTGTTTGTTACAGAGATGGACTGAAGCTTTGAACTGTCTGCCAGGTTTAGCTTTAGCTTGCAAATCATATATAAAATAAATAAATAAATAAATAAATAAACTGTATTTTCAGCATGATTGTAGGAGGCCATGAAAAATAGCTACTTGTGTCTTGTGGTCAATATGGAAAGTAACTGTCTCTTATAAATAAGCACAAGTTATTTACTACATCTATATACAAAGATTGAGCCTTATTCTACATTTAAATGCATCAGTGTTGTTTTTGGCAAGCACCAATGAACGCTGTGTCACTCACCTTTGTTTTCCACCATGCTGCTCTACGGGTGCCCTCCCTAAGCAGCTGCATTTTACACTTACTGGAATAGCACCTTATAACCAGGCCCTTTTAAATGAATGTTCTGTGTCTGAAATTCTTTACTGAGATTTTCATCCTGTATCCATGGGACATCTCTTTCTGGCACTGATTTGGGTAGTTAGATTGACATCTGGATGCTTTTCTATACTGCTCATCTGTACATTTTCCCTTTCTTTTGCAACAGGATGACTAGTGATGTGTTTGTGGCACAGGGCTTCCAACATTCAAACTCGTGCTCTGCTTTAGGCCGCCCAAAACCTTTAGTTATGTCATTCTACTGTCTGATCCCAGAGCTGTCACTGTTGGTTAAGCAGACATCTGTGCTCTTCAGAGTCTCATTCATTTGTAGTGGGCTGGGCTGGGCGTTGTAACCAACCTAAATGGCAGACTGTGGGTATGATGCCTCTAAAGAGGTGTCCTGAATGTGCAAAGATGTATGGCATTTATTGTAAAGGCACAAAACCAAACTGTGACTTCTCAAGTAGAAAATATTTAATATTGGTCCTAACCTGTATTATTTTTCTCTTTAATGGTAGTAGGAACTATTTTCTTTTTTGCATCTCTGTTCAGTTAGGGAGCACCTATAAACAGGAAAGATTTCATTCTTGGGGATACTCAAACATTATCCCCATTTAGCACTTCTACTTGCTTGAGCTGTTTCATGTCAATAAGCCTGCCTCAGATTTTCTTTTATCCTCTTCTTTAAAAATCTCTGTTTCCTGAAGAACATAGTGGCAATAAAGCTCAGCTTTGTCCTGAGAGCTTCTTTGTTCTCTCATAGACTTCCAAAGTTGTTTCAGTCCCTTACTTCTATGCTGCTTGTACCTTCTTGGTGACTTTAAGATCTTGCTGCATTTTAAGTAATGAGTGTGATTTCTTTCCTGGGGATATGAAAATTGTCACATATAATGGATTTATGCTAAATGATACATCTTTTGTTTGTGTGACTTCATAGTAGCAGGGGAGCAGAATACTTTGAAGAAAGGTTGAGGCACTACTTTCATTTTACATTTTTTTCCCTACTCAGTTGTTGTAAATGCTTGTTTAAAAGGAATTGTATATCCCTCAGAGGTATATATCAGTAACAGGAAGTAAGAACCTCACAAGTCCTTTTGGTCAACCACACAAATAAGCTTCTCTTATTTTTTCCCACTCACCCAACAATATAGAAATGTAGGAATATTCATTCATATATATTCAGGCTGCAAATTTAGTTATGGTCATGTGCCATCCTGCAGAGTCTGAAGCTGGGAAATTTCTCCATGTGATTGCTCTACCTGGTTGAAACACCTGCTACTGAACCACAGCACTTCTTTCAGACAGTTGAACCAATTTTGATCTTTGTTGCCACAGTCAAAAGGAGAGAAAAGTGTATACATGTTGCAGGTGCTGATGATTCGCACTATTTTTCTCATCTCATGACAGTGACGGGGCTTATGCCATGATGTGGCTTTGAAAACCCCAGCTGTATCTCTGAGCATGAGAGACATTATAATGTGAGTCTGAACAAACTTGTAGAAATGGTATTCTTTTGACTTGCAACAAGAATAACACCAGCTGATATACATCAAGGCCTCTATTTTAGCCATTTTTTCTGTTGTTGATAGGGCGATGACTAACATTTCTTTCTTGATGGAAAACAAAATAGGGTGGATAAAACATATTGAAAAGTTAAATCAAAGGCATCTGTGGTTACTAAAAGCCAGCATTCATCAGTAGGGAAACACATTGGGAATCTGGGAGCTCTTAGATTTTAGTGCCTTTAGTTTAAATGTCAGACATCAATATGATGTTTTTCTGTATCTGTAGAATTTAGTTGCAGAGTCTTCTTTTGAAAAACAACAAAAACAACAACAACAAACAACAAAAACAAAAACAAAAACAAACAAACAAACAAGAAAAACCACAAACCTTTATGGTCTCATTGTTAACAGCCTCTTTCAACCTGCAGTCAGTTATCCAGTGTAAACAAGAAAATGTTTGATGACATAAGTGGTGGGTTGATACGTGTGTGAAGAGCAAGTCTTCTCCCTTAGGACAATGTACTTGGCCAAGGAAAGCTGCACAGCCATTGAAAGAGGTGGTTCATGTTTTGGAGTTGAAAGCTATTCAGATATATTTTTTTTCCAATTAATAACCTAATAGGTTAGATATATATATATATAACCTTATATATATATATATATATATATATAATGTAGGGAAGGAAAAGCTTATGAAAGTGACATGCACCTATTTCTCTCACCTATTTCTCTCTCTCTCTTTTTTTTTTTTTTTTCATTTAGAAACACCCAGAACACTCACCTTTGAGGAAAGTAACTAAGCTGTGTACTGAGAAAGTCAGAAAGAGATGCCTTCCTCTTCTCTGTCGGTAAGACTTACCCCCAGTTTCAAAAGATAATGCATTTGGAGGCAAGAGGAAGTCCTAGGGAAAGAGAATATGATGGGCATAGAACATCTGTCAGCCCAGGGCATTATGTTGTCAGTTCTGCAAGTTTGTGGGTTATATCAAGTCAGATTTCTCCATTGTGTTGTACGTACTTGATTTTAACTGAGAAAGATTCTCAGGTGCCTTGAACAGGTTCTGTGGTAAACATGAGCCAATCTAAATAGCTGCTTTATTATAGTTTATTATGTAAGTGTTGGTTCATAATAAATCATTGTACTCTGTAGAAACAATCTTGAAACAAGTGCATAAATATTAAATGGCCTCAGGAATAAAGACATTTTTAGCAGAATTATTGCATGTGGTTTTCCAAATCCATTGGGTAATCCAAAATTCCCATAGTCATTTAAGGACCGACATGTACTGCCATTTATAGTAATGTAAATCCAATGTAACTGTGTTGAAGTCAATAGAGTTATTCTAAATTAACATTAAATAATAATAATAATAATAAAAAAAGTAGAGTTCAGCCTATGATATATAAACAACATAATTGCCTGAAATTCTATCCATTAGGATAAAGGAAAAAAATTCTATACCTCTGCAGAAATAGGAATTAAAGTGATCTGTATTATGTGTGTAAATTTAGGAAAAAAAAAGATTACAATGAAAAAAGCTATTCTACATTTTAATAGTTCCAGCAGAAAAAGAAAAGGGAAGGGACATCTCTGTGGCTTTTCAAAGTAGAGATATTTAGACTAGTATCATTGTCTGGAAGTCACTCTGCTTTTAGGATAAAGTGATAGAAAGATGAACAATTCCTGTATCCTCAGTCACTGATGATTCTTAGACTTCCTGCATCACTAGGAATAGTCTCTTAGGGATGGCCACAGTGGGCCTTGGTTCCCCAGAGCCTAAAGTACACTTGCACAGATTGGCCTTGTCTCTGCTCATCCATACACTGATGAGATAGATTTTGTTTGTGTATGCAATGAATAGGTAGGGATTGGAGAGAGAAGAGCCTTTGGGAGATACATAACTTCAATGCGTCCATCTGCAGTTGCACCAGTCACCTTAGAGTCCTGCTGAAGGACCAGAGTACTGGACCCTCAAGAACGCCTGACGTAAAATTTGGGGTTTTCCCCTCAGAGCAGAGCTGGCCACTGAGAGGTAGCAGAGAACATGCATCGTGAGCTGATTGGGTATGGATCTATAGCTCAGGTACAGAGACCTAACTCTTGGTCTGCAAATAGGAGATAAAATCACTCCTCTGCCAGGCTGCAGGAATGTTGTGAGGAACAACACACTGATGAAGGAAAGCACGCAGTGGTGGTGTTGTAGGTAGAATCTGGAGTGAAAGGAAAGGGATGCAAGCAGAAGAAAAATGTCCATTCCTTTGTGCATTTAGTTGTACATTTTTAGGTAGTCATGGCTCAGTTCAACCTAGCAGTTCTACACTGCATGATGTGGGATGTTTGTGCCCAGAATCATTGCTTGAGGTCCAAACAAGGATCAGTGGTCCTGTGGGTGGCCTCATAGTGCACAGCATACACTGTGGCTGAAAGCCTTTCTGCTAGGACATGACCACTGACTTGCTCTCTGCCCTCAGTCACAATTACAGGGGACAGGGGACAACTTTGGGACATCTTGTTGTATATTTGAGTACTTGATTTATGAAATACAGCAAAGGCAAACCAAAAGCTGGAACAACTTGTCCACAGGAAAACACCCTATGCTTCAGCTACTAAGACAAGCCTTTAAATGCAACCTCAAAACATTTATTATAAAACAGAACAATTTGTATTGTATTCAATAATGTTTTCAAAGGATTATCAACCTCTGTCTGCAGGTACCTTTTCTTACAACATATAATCTATAGCACTCATTTCCCCCCTCAATAACCATATAACAGAGATATGCATTACAGAAAATGTGTATAGGTTTGCTTCTATTATAGTCATGATCAAAAGGCTATGATATATTGAAATATTTGCTTTGTACAAATACATCTGTTATCAGAAGGTTCCTTAACATAAATGGTGTATTTTCTATAATGTTCTCCGTCTAATGAATGGTTCAGCGAAGGCATGAGAACAGAGCTATGTGGGGAGAAGGCAGTAATTTCTCTTTAACATGCAGGAATTCTGAATACAAGTAAATGCATGCCAAATTTTATTGCTTCTAAATCTGAATAATTTTATTTCTGAGCTGTGCATCTGGGTAGATAATAAAGCCACAAAACAATTTAATGAAACATATAAAAAATCAAATGACATTACTAAATAATATAATATGCAGAAAATATATTTTGCATATTGTCACCTAATCTTTCATCCACATACTAACAAATAATGCAACAATAATTGAAAGTCTTATTATCCATCCAAGTAAATTGAGACCAAATTTACCTTGTTTCCTTTTCTTTGTGTGTGTGTGCATATATGTGTATGTGTATGTATGTGTGTGAACATAAAAGTGAGATTGATATTATTGCTTTATGTTTATGGAACACTATTTATTTATTTATTTATTTATTTATTTTTCTGTTTAAATCCGTCCTCAGCTCATATTGTGATTATGTTACATAGCCAAGTACTTATAAGAAGTAAGACTTGAATGTGTGGCTTTCATCATTACCTCTCTTTGATACACAATTCTGCAAGAATGAAAACTGAAGTACCAAAAAGAAAGTGAAGATCCTCATTTATAAATTCATTGTCTTCAATTTACAGGTATGAGTTGCCCTAAACATTCCTTATAGTCAAAGGACAGGCAATTCAGAGGGCAGTTCTGCTGACTCACTACAGAAGCCTATTTTTGGATGAGATGAACTGTTCTTTTTGGGGATATGTATTTTTTTTTTTTTTTTTTAATTTTCATTTTCTGTCAAGGAATCCTAAATGACCCGCTTAGACTTAGATGTCTAACTTGTAGAAGCCCAAGTAAGGAAACACAAATCCCATCTAAAGAGGTACAAATACTCCCATGCAGGAGGGATCTCTTTTGCTCTTGCAATGATTCTAGCACTTTGTCACTGATTTATTCTGCAATGCCATGGAAGAGGTCACTGCAGACTTCCAGCTGGTTTTAATGTCTGGATTTAAAGGACAGCAATCTGAAGTGTCTGCTGCAAAATGCCTTGTACAAAGGTGAGCCAGTATCTTCAAAGGCCATGCAAACAATAGGAAAAGGACTGAAATTCAAAGACCAGAGCATGGTAATGTTGTTCTTGCTTTACTCAAGACAGCTGTCTTCCCTTTCTTTGCTTGTGTTGTGTTGGCGCAGATTTTGGCATGCTTGTACAAAGTAGTATCTCATACGACAGGATACCCTATTGAAGTTGGTGCAGGAAGTCGTGTCATTCACTGGATGAAAGTAGGTTAGACTCCACCTTGTTTCAAGAACAGGTAACCAGCACCTACAGGTACTGCCTACAACCATAGAGAAAGATTACCACCACCACCTCATTTATTCCCTTCCTTCTGGAAGGAAATTGGCTATGGCCTCTGTTCCTTACTCTGCTTTCTTACATGTTGGGTCAAGTTCAGAGCCTTGAACCTTACTTTGTAAATTCTGTAAACTGAGAACTAATAAATACTCCGAGCTAATGAGCAAAAAATCTTGTCTCCTTGTGACAGAAGGAAGTGTTCTCACAGAAGATAGAGGCTTTATACTGTAAGGGCTGTAAGGGTTTTTTAATTTTTAATTTTTTTTTTATTTATTTTTTTTTGTACTGAAGACAGGACTTCTATTGTTGTTGTTTTAGTTCCACACAGTGATTGTGGAACAAATGAACTCCTGTAAGAAGAACCATTGTATAGATCATAACACTTTCCACTCTGGGTGTCAAGTGTAATTCTTGATTCCTTCTGCTGTTCTTACAAACAACTCATACAACACTGATATAAGATAGCCAGTTAGAAACTGAGAATTTTCTTCTGAGAAGAGAGAGTAGGAAAGACCCAGACATAAGTAACGTCACTGGCCATATTTCTTAAGGTGCAGCTGAAATGAGCAAAAATATTCTGACTTCTTTCTTTAAGAATCAAATGTCTATGGACAGTTTTCCTCTTCTTTATATCAGCACACACACACACACACATGAACACACAGACAAAACAAACAACAACAACAACAAAAAACCTTGGCCCTTAACATCTTAACATGCAAAAGGAATTTTTAGGGATAAGGAATTTGATTTGGCTTCAAAGAATATGAATCAATTCTTTCTATTCTATAGCCAATTATTCATTTTCAATGAAACTGTCTTTGGGAAAGCTTGGGAATAAAGCTTTCTCTGATGAGGTTTAGCCTTACAACCTGTTGCAGTCCACCTGGATTCAGCTATGCCTCCAAGATTCCTTCCTTCCTTCCTTCCTTCCTTCCTTCCTTCCTTCCTTCCTTCCTTCCTTCCTTCCTTCCTTCCTTCCTTCCTTCCTTCCTTCCTTCCTTCCTTCCTTCCTTCCTTCCTTCCTTCCTTCCTTCCGTCCTTCCTTCCGTCCTTCCTTCCGTCCTTATGTCCTTACCTCCTTACCTCCTTATGTCCTTACGTCCTTACGTCCTTACGTCCTTCCTTACGTCCTTCCTTATGTCCTTCCTTACGTCCTTCTTTCCCCCCCTTCACTCTTTTTTTTTCTTCCCTCCCTGCCTCCCTTGAAGATTTCCTTAGATGGCCACTATCTAAAACAGAACTAAAAAGATTTTCTTAGATGGCCACTATCTAAAACAGAACTAAAACTCTGGTAAAAGAGCCACAGTTAAATCTTTGATGCTTGAACTAAGGAAGTTATATTGTCCAATGCATCTAGAGGAGATTTATGCTTCAGAGATTTGTTTTATATATGATTTATGATGTCATATACTCTTGAAAAAATAAAACTGCAGCAGGACAAGATCTGGGATAGAATAGCTATTTATTTCCTAACGCATATATATTCCTTTATATATGTATGCACAATATATAAAAAGTATATAAAAATATATAGAGAAAGCTATTTTAATAGTTTAAACCACTCTGAAATGTTAATACTAAGATGAACTCTCTGTTTGAAAGACTACTGATGGTCTTTAATTTTGTTAATATTTTAAAATATTGAAGCCTTCTGTTCAAAATATAAAGCATATATAAATAATATACTTTAATTATTCTTTACTGAGTATAAAAATGGAGCACTGTGTATCTAAAATTAATTTTAAAAATCTCCTTGCAATTTCCATTTGGGACGGCTGGTGAAGGTGGTGGAATATTTTTTTAGGATTAATGTGACTTAGTATAAGCTGATGAATGGGCTTCAAATTTCAGGTTCTCATTAAAGTGATATCATTGCAAATGAAACATAATTGTGTACTTGAGTCACAGATTCAAATTTGAACAGTTTTCTGAAGGTCTGAAAAAATAATATTTTGTGTCTGTATTAAAAAATAAAAATATAAAAAAATGTTCTTAGCACTGAGATTCCCTTCCCATATTTACCTTTAATCACATCTGTCAATTTTTAGAGGTTTAACTAGAAACAGATCTATTTAGAAAAACTTTCCCGTAGCTATAAAATCAGTGCTTACACCTCAGTGAGATGAACTCTATAAATTTAATTCAGGATTAATATCTATGTTTGATACACTTGTCATTTTCTATAATTTAGCTATATTTAATATTTAATTCATTTTTCTCTTAGCCATTATATTTGAGAAATAAATTCAATTAGAAATTATATTGATGTTATCAAAATGACCAGAATTTGTGAAGAACATTCAATTTCTTTGTTGCAGAGAGATGTATAAGTGGGGAGTGGGGCAGAAAGTGGAAAAAAATATTATTAATATTATTATTATTATTATTATTATTAGCACATCAAAAGTCCAATTTAATCTACTGGATCTGATTTTTTTTTTTTTTTTTCAAATAATGTTTTAAATGTAAATAACAAAATATTCCAAGTTTGCATTTGGAAATAAGTAAAATAGATTATAAACTTGAAATAAGACTGTTTTGAACATCCCATTACACCAATATGGAAATCAGTTCCTACATTCAAAAATTAAGAACCAAATTGCTCACCCTGGGGTCACTGTCTGGAAAGGAGTAAGGTTGCAGACAGTTTAGGAGATTCTTATAGGAAGAAGCTATCTTATCCTTTCCTTTTTATAGGTGAGAGGGAAGGGTTGACATTGTTTGTTCTTGCTACATAGCTTCATGATATTGGAAAAAGGGTGAGATTCTGTGATCTAAGGTGGAATTTATCCAGACAAGGAAACATGTCTTTTTTAGATACCCAGATTTACTTTCATGTTCTTCCCCTTTAATGTTAAATAGGTCACAGGACTTACAACCTACCCACCTTTTAAATCTATCCACACTTCCTTCTGCTGTCTGTGATAAGCAGCAGTGATTAGAATTGCTTAATATTTCAAGCAGAGGGTGAGGTGGAATTGGTAAGCTTATTGGTAAGCGAAGTAAGAAGCACTGGTCTCACTGGTAGCAGGAAGATGAGTGGTTAGCATCAGACATTATATACTTGGAAGAAATAAAAAAAATCAGGAAAAATATAAATAAAAAAGAGTGCAAAGTTTTATTGTCAAGCACGGCTGTCACTTCATGAAACCACAGTCATATATAAGATATATGTGACATACTAATAGGAAGTAATTTACCCAAGGATGTTTTTGTGCCTTGAAGTGCCTTCAACATTTCTGCTTTGAAAACTTTGGAAGTGTGTATGCATCAGAGCAGTTACCGAGGCGCTGAAGTTCCCAATTTGTGCACAATGTGACTTTTATAATGCTATTAAACTCATCTCTAGGAAAGCGGTGTGCACGAAACAATGATACATGAGATCTCAAGGAGGCTGCTGAGCGGGGGAGAAGGCTGCAGTGGGGAGAAAGCTTTTATTAAGTCACTTTGAGAATGCACCTTCACTCCAGAAACCGTCTGTTTATTCACATTGGAAATTATCTCCTGCTCTTTGTGCTGAGATTCATGCTGCTTGCATTCGTCAACCCTTCTGTATAATATTTTTTTTTTTTTTTTCTCTCTTTAAAGTAAATTTAGTGTTGATGAGATGCAGCAGATTGACAGCCCTGGTAATTGAACTCATGTATTTATCTCTGGTATGGGGCAATGACAGCCCTAGCTTTCCTCTTGCCTCATAAGTTCTAATTTGAAGGGATGGCCTTACATGAGGTCTCAGCATCTGTAACTACACTAGTTGTGGAAACAGCTCCCAGAGCTCCCTGACTTTTTGGTTCAGCGTGAACTTTTTCTTTCTTGCTCTTGCTCCTGCTTTGTCTATCTGCCCTGCCCTTTTCTTTCAGAACCTAGACAACAAATTTTGGGTTATTCTGTGATCTGCTGAAGAAGTAACATACCCATGGAGCCCTGTTTTGGGTTCAGGAATTTCCATGAATTTATTTGAATACTGTAAAACTCCAAATGATCTAATTGTAAATGACATTTTTTTTTTTTTTTTCCTCATTGTTGTATGTTGAGACAGTTCTGAGTGCTATTTCTGTCTAGTGGAAGCCAAACCGAGAGGGTACCAGATTCATTTACTACAGAAAAAATGTGAGAGGGTAATGGACCTGGGGAAAGAAGACAAACAAATTTTCCTGTGTGATAGGAAATTCTAAAACTGTGTTTTTTTCTCTGTTCAATTGTAAATACAAAGAAGCCAGAGAACAAATAAACCTCTTGCTACAAAGTGAAATTCCCCAGGGGAAAAATAAATAAATAAATGAGAGAGGTGAAGGTCAGTCCAAATATTTCACGGAAAAACTCAAAGCATTTCATTCAGAATAAAACTTTTAATAACTTTTTAAATGTATAGTAACAATGATTTTTTTAAGCTATTGTGAAATTAAAAACAAAGTATACCATGCAGAAATTATTGTTACAGATTTTTTTTGTTCATCTTTTTTTTTTTTCTTTCTGACATGAAATTTGCTTGAAAATGATATTTTTAAATACATTTTTTAAAATAAAATTCTATATCATTTTCATCACCAAGCAAGCATTCTGGCAGCATTGCTTTGAAGAGCTTTAAATGGCAGTGACTATGGCTCTGAACCATTCTACACAATTTTAAGCATCTAAACTAGGAGTACAGTTACTGTAGATTTCTGTCATCAACAAGTGAGAGAAAGAGATGCCTCCAAAAGGCAGGTCTAGCCTTCACGTCTAACTTCCAGTCTCCTCTGGTCATATGGGCAGAAATGGAGCTATAGTAATATAAACTTCAGATGCCACTCATGTATCCATCAGATCATGCATAGTCCACATGAACTTCACGACTCTTGGTGTTTTGGATGCTTAGGTGAAGACCAGCAAAATTACAGCTGCACAAGTGATGACTCTAGACTACTCTGTCATTATGGCTTTTTCCTTCATGAAAGTCTTAGCATATACAGTCCTTAGCCATGGACTCAAACACATTGGATATACTCAGGCTTCGATTCAATAGCTAAGAAAAATAATAATTAAAAAACAAAACAAAACAAAACAAAACCCAAACCCAAACCCAAACCAAGCCAAAAACAAAAACAAAAACATACAGTTGGGATTAGATATAGGAATATCTATTTACAGATTCAGTCTTGGTGTTGTACTTTATCCGGTGGCCTTTAGAGCTGATATAGGCCAGCAGCAATTAAATTGTCTTATATTGAAGTAAGGAAGAAGAAGTGGAGGAAGATGAGCCATGATAGTTTGAGATTTACTCCTGAGCTGGTGCAATTAATACATTACCTTTTGTTCATGCCTCATTCTTCCTAAAGGCACAGCTTGTGTCTTTGGGATTTGGATGTGGAAAACTATCTACCACCCCCAACTCCAATTTCCTCTCCCTCCTCTTCAATTTTCTTAATGATATTTAGGGAGACTCAGACTCTTTATTTTTCACACAACATCAAGACATTGTATTAAATACAGGATTTGGGACTTGGTGAATCAACAAGCACATTGTACTCCAGTGGAGACAAAAGGTGACTGAACAGTTTAGCCAGCCAACATAGACAAAAGTAATGCACCACAGTAAGAGGATTGCTGGCTCTATTGTTGGGCCCACAACGGGAACCAACTTATTGCAACATTAATTTCCCATCTCACATGGATGTTATTTCAGGGAGAAGTCTAACGAGCAAACAGTGCCCAAAGTTTAATCCTATTGTCACCCTGATGGATTTATATTTGTTGCTGGGTTGTAGGGG
Organism: Stictonetta naevosa; assembly: GCA_011074415.1. NCBI lineage: Eukaryota > Metazoa > Chordata > Aves > Anseriformes > Anatidae > Stictonetta > Stictonetta naevosa. The sequence continues at coordinate 46 of MU012844.1, read as the reverse complement.
TGGAATGAAGCTGCTTTGTTATTATTTCAGCTGTACTTGTTAGGGG
>MU012843.1:107021-139862 GCA_011074415.1 Stictonetta naevosa | reverse complement strand
GGCAAGGCAAGGCAAGGCAAGGCAAGGCAAGGCAAGGCAAGGCAAGGAAAGGAAAGGAAAGGAAAGGAAAGGAAAGGAAGCAGTCAACTGAACAAATGAACAACCACAAGAAAATCAACAACAACAAAACTACAGGATGGGAGTGTAAAAAAGAATTATCCATGGCTAAAGACAGTAAAACATATGGAGGTGTTCATAAAGTCTTTTTTTTTTTTAATGAGAGTCTGCTTTGCAGAAAAGTTTAATAATAAAGCAATAAAGCAAAAAGAAACTTTATGAGCCCATGGAAATGTAAATCTTCCAGCCTTTAGTTGAAAACAAGAATAATCTGGCCCGGAAACAAAATACTGAATCCAAAGCCCAATAGATTTCTCTCCACTGTTGTTCATCAAAGTTATAATTCAGAAACATTTATTTTACATTCTTCCATTACAGTCTGATTCTTTGGCTGACCCATATTTACCATCATAATTATTGACTAAAAATCCCTTTGTCCTCCAAACTTCCTTCACTCAACAGAGGCTTCCAAAAAAATTAAACATTATATAGAACAGAAAAATGTGTTCTGCTTGGTTCTACATTTCATCGATTTTAGGATTAAGAGTTGATGAAGAATAAATGTGTAATATTGTTTTATCTCTCTTCTGCTGATTACTCTCAGTCTAACACTTTATTGCAACTTGTGGGTAGATTAAAATGACTTTAGGAATTTTCCATCCTGCCGTTTTAAAATTATTCCATGATTTTTAAAAAAATTAAGATGGTTAACTTCAAAATCCAAACTTCAAGTAAGCTGTGGTACATTAATTTTATTATTTTTTTGGTTAGTTAGTTGGTTGGTTTGGTTTGGTTCTCCCTTGTATTTCAGTCTTTGCTGTTAACTAGATTCTCATTAAACTACTGCATTTTAAATTTTCTCCTTCTTAAGGTTATGCCAATATTTTTTATTTCAGTTTAGCCCAGGCTAAAGATGTCTGTAGTGTGTGCATTCCTCAGCATACCTGAAGACCTAGACCTTGGAGACCCACCATTTCCACCTCAGGGCAAGTGTCTCTGTTGTGCTGTCTTGGCTCTTTAGTTATCCAGACATGAGGAAAAACAAAGGAAAGGTGGTACAAGAGAAGACATTACACCCTAAGCCTTATACAATATACTGTAAAGATGCAACCAAAAGTATGTGAAGGATAAGACTTGTAGCACATACCTGCTGTGAACAGAGATACAGACAGTGATATCACCACATTGAATTTACGCTCATGAATGCAGTTTCAGTTCAGTCTTACCTAGAGTCCCCTGATCAATTTAATCCAAAGTGCTTCTAGAGATGCGCTGCACAAGAAAGGGCTCTCCTCCCATCTCCAGTCCACAGAATCCCACCCTGAGTCCCTCAATCATTTTCACAGTGAACTGATACAGGTGAAAGAGAACCCAGGGAACTTCTTGTTTATATATATTAAAAAAAAAAAAAAAGTTCTTTTATATATATATATGACTTTTTTTTTATTTATTTCAGTAAAAACAAAATAAAGCAAATATTTATTTTACAAACACGTGTAAAGTAATTGCCTAAAGTGAATAGGAAAATTAAAGTAATATCACATTTTAAAGAAAATGTACAGCATTGAAGAAGCTTTCAGGGTAGAGCGTAGCTGTTACCTAAGCATTCCCTAAGCTTCCAACCTTAGATGTTACTGCACTAGGGGAACCTGGTGTGCTGACTCTAAGGAACAGTACGGAGTGTAGAGCAGAGTGGAGACATCACAGCTAGGCTCTGTGACAAGAGGGGGACTTGATTGTTCTTGTGCACACTGAGACCGATAAGCTGCACATTTGCTACCCTGAGCCAATGACCTGTCATGTTTTTGACAAAATGCTCTACTCTAGTGAACTTTTGCTCATTATAATACCAAAACGCACTTCCATCCCAAAAGCTACCCGCCTCCAAGGTGTGACCACCCTTCACTGAGCACGCACTCTGAATTTCTCAGAGCCTATACCTTTAAACTTTTTAGATATGCTTGACTAGTCACTCAAGCTCCACCTAAAAGACAGAAAATAATATAAATTGGCCTAAGAGAGAGGGGATATTAGGGAAGATACCATCCTGACTTCTGGGATTAGTTGACGGACTGAGCTTCTCATCCTCCCCCACTGGGATGCTGTGAGGTAAGATTGTATAACTTGGTTATACTGGGTGTCTCCACAGAAACTTAGAAATCTCTATAGAGTCTTTAACGCATTAATAGCCAGGCTGTGTACCTGTGTATTTCATGCATGCTAGCTTGCTTTTGCAGACAGTAAATTATCACTGGAAATCCAAAGAACCTGTGTTCCTGTTGCTGTAATAAATTGCACTTAACTGCATTGTTCCTAGCCATGATATTTCTCATTGAACGCAACTAGAGTGTTATGTTGTTGGTGAATCCGTGATCGTGATAGTTCAGTGCTCTGAATCTGACCGGACCCATATCGGTTAATGTATTATTGGTGAATCTGTGACCGTGATAGTTCAGTACCCTGGATCCAACCAGACCCGTAACAGTTAATCGGCTACACCCCTTAACGTGGCAACATGCACAGTCTACTACGTGTAGTCTTAAATTTTTGTTTAGACTCATTTCATAGAAAATATCAGAAATCTGATATTTTCTTGCAGTATGGGGAAATTGTTTTCTACCTGATCTGAGAAGACAGTAGAATAAAATGCAATTTTTTTAGCCAGTATTTAAGATACAAGATGATGAACATCATGTGTTTTGAGTGCTGGTGGGGAAGGAAATCCCACTAAAATGAACCAAAGCACAGGTCGAATCCTTTATAAGGAAGAGGATGGTGCTGCTTACAGCAGCTGAGAAAAGAGGGAGATTTTTATAAAGTAAAAGTCTAAAGACCAAGATAAAAAGATCTTTGTTCATAAGCAAGAGAGATACCAGTGGGAGAGTAGTGAGTAGTAGGAAAGAATTCAGGACAAATATCTCAAAGGAGCTACAGAAAAATCTCTTTTAAAAAAATAAATAATAATAATAAAGCACTAAACAAAACAGAAAATATTTTGAAAGGCTGAAGGGACAAGGAAGATGCCACCAAAGTTGCCTAGAAGTCAAGAGCTGCCAAGTCAAGGTTGGCTTTAAAGAATGAAAAAGTCAGGAAATGTCATTCTTCCTCAACATCTACTGAGGCCCAGGGGCACAACAAAAGAAACCCACTACAGCTGCATGGCAATTGGTAAATTCTTGTTCTCATGCTATGTGTCAAACTCCTTTCTCTCTGCTTCCCTAATTCATGTGTCTGCACATGGAGGTAATCCAGACACTGAAGAGACTTTAATGCTAAAATATTGGTTAGGAGGCAACACTCAGCTCTTGATGGCAAGATGAATATATATATAAAAAGCTCAAAATCCAGAGTAAAGAATGAGGGAACTAGGGTCTGAGATGAGAAGGTAGTAGACAGAGGGGGAAAAAATGAGGCCAGTTTTCTAAAATATGGGAATTTAGTAATTATCCCTAGAGCTATAGCTTGAAAGCAGACAACAAAGATGAATATCATGCCATCTGAAATCAATGTAATACTATCATTTTGAGTAAATAACATTTTGATGTTCCACAAAGCAGAAACTCAACTGAAAAACATTCATGACTAATTTTTGCAACAGAAATGATGAAGTGTGATTTGTGTTGAGGGAAAAGGATGTGTGTGTGCATTAAATGCTTATCTTTTTATATAACTGACATCAAATACAGTTCTGCCTGATCTTCAGAAACCAGATAAGAATATCTATGGGTTTTCTGAGCTAGTTTAACAGGGCACTGAAGAAATATTGGAGAAAGCAAGAAAAGGCATCACTTTGCATAGCTGGTGACAGCAAGAACTCCCTCTGTTTACTTACCTGCATGTCTTTCTGCTCCTAGCACTCACCATACCTCTGGAATAAGATACAGCACTTTTCAAGACATTGTGGCTTATTATTTGCTGCTGAAAAACCTCCCAGTGGTTCAGGTATGCCAGGATTTCTTTTCTTCTCAGAAAGAGTAATCAGGCATTGAAACAGGTTGCCCAGGGAGGTGGTGGAATCACTGTTCCTGGGGGTGTTTAAGGAAAGGTTGGACATGGTGCTTGGGGACATGGTTTAGTGGGTGACATTGGTAGTAGGGGGTTGGTTGGACCAGATAATCTTGGAGGTCTTTTCCAACATTAATGATTCTAGATTCTGTGATTCTATGATTTAAGACAACCCACACTTTCAGCAGATGCTGTGTTGTGCTGTGGATGGGGGAGTTGGGAGCAGCTGTCACAGAAACAGCTGCAAGAGGGTGATGCTATTCAGGGATCCTCCTCTGCAGGAAAAGTCCTCCAGGGGCTGAATTCTGCAGTTTTACAAGTGCTTTGTGTCTCTGAAGTGTCTTTCTTGTGCTTTCATGTAAGGCATACCTGTTTCCAGGGAGTAAGTCTTCCTTAAAAAGGGTATTTGGTGTTCCTATTCATTCATTATCTTTGTTTTACCCTTGCTAACTACTCCTTTGGTACTAAACTGAGCAGAACATTAAACTGCTTGTCCTTACAGCAGAGAGAATTCAAGTGAATTAACCTGCCAGAAAGATATTCTGGAGATCCATTCCCTTACAGGGAACACCTTCTCTGCTCCTTTGTATGAAGGCAAATACAGAAGAGCACCAAAGTGAATGCTTTCTATATTTCAGTTTTGATTTGTAACATTTGAAGAGATTGGGACAGGTTAATTCATGTCTTAAATTCAAGTGTTCAAAAAATAACATTTTCAGAGCTTGACATTAGTCCCAATCTCTCTTTCTCATTTCCATTCTCTAATCTTTAAAGGCAAAAAGTTTGATGCAGTACTTATTACTCCAAGTGGCAATAAAATATGCTTCATAACAGCCTTTGAAAACAGGGAAAATAAGTGTAAGCATACACATTGTTTACATGAAGAACGGGTGTAGGATAGAGGACCAGGATTTCCATTCTGCTGAGCCTGTTTCTTCTCTTATTTGTCTTTCCTTCATAAGCTCACCAGAGTGTCACTAAGTATATGCTTAAATGTGCTCACAGCCTCCAGGCATTACCCTACACCTAATAATCCCAAAGTAAATAAATTGCATGATTGGTACAAAACAAGAAAGATAGCCTGCCTTTATTTAAGGCAATAAAAAAAGCTCATGCAGATTTAAGAGAATACAGAATTTCACTCCATATGTTCACAGTTCTTTCAGTTATAGTAATGTTATTAGTAGCAGGTGTAACACTCGTATATTAAAATCTATCCTTTAATAAGAAAATGTTCACATGATTGGCATCAGATAGCAAGAACAAAATAAAGACAATAAAAATGGTTATAGACTTAAAAGCCTCTCGTATAGCCCTTTCATCAATAGTTCTCAGTTTCCTACAAAAGAAGTGATAATCGTTGTGTGCTTTGCACATGAGGTGTCTGGGGTTAGTTTCACTGGTTTACCCAGCCAGCTCCACTCTTTAAAACAAAGAACATTACCAAAATAAACATCAAAGATTACTTTGCTTTTTAGACCATAACATCTTTTGACTTGCTTAGGATGCCAGCAGGCTAACATTAAAACTCTTGCTTGTCCAGACCAATGTTTTATTTTCAATAGAAAATAAACCAATAGAATAATAAACCAAATAAACCAAATTGAGGTCTCCACTGCCTTGAAGGAATCAGAGGTAGTACTCAGTATTTATAGTGCAACTCAGTAGAGCACAGTGCCAAATGGTCACAGACATTTTCCTGTTGCACATCAGAAATGAGCTAACATCCAAAGCAGATGAATGAAAAGGAGTGACAGTATTTTATTTTTTTTTGCCTGAATTGAAGGATCAGAGCAGGCAGGAAGAGACACGCACTGCAGCAAGCTGGATTCTACCATTTCTCCAATAAATATTGCAGTGTGTCACTGCACTATTGCGTTACACATGAGCAATTAGATCTCCAGTAATTCTGCGATTTATTTTTTGCTTGTTCATCTGAAATTAGATAATTTGTGATGAAAGTGTGATGAATCATTAACATTTTTACCAAAAAATGCAGCTGTTTGCTGGAAAAAAAAAAAAAAAAAGGCCTGCTATCTGCTAGTCACAGAAGCTATCTTGATTTCTGACTGTAGTGGGGTTACGTGGCAAGGTTTTGGTAGCAGGGGGCCATAGGGGTGGCTTCTGTGAGAAGGATCTAGAAGCCGCCCCATGTTTGGTAAGGGCCCCACTGCTGACCAGAGCTGAGCCAATAAGTGATGCTGTTTTGCACCTCTATGAGAGCATATTTAAGACAGGGAAAAAAAACGCTGCGCCACACAGCAGCTGGGAGAGTGAGAGGAGTGAGGAACAACCTTGCAGGCACCAAGGTCAGTGAAGAAGGAGAGGGAGAGGTGCTCCAGGTGCCGGAGCAGAAGTCCCCTGCGGCCTGTGGTGGGGACCATGGTGAAGCAGGCTGGACATGCAGTGACGGAGACTTCGGCCTGAGGAAGACCACCGCCGGAGCAGATTCCGGGCTGGTCCTGTAGCCCGTGGAGAGGAGACCACACAGGAGCAGGTGACCTGGCAGGAGCTGCTGCCCGTGGAGGACCCAGGTTGGAGCAGTTTGCTCCTGAGGGATGGACCCCGTGGTACGGACACATATATGGAGCAGTTCTTGAAGAGCTGCTGCCTGGGGGAAGCCCACGCTGGATCAGTTCAGCAAGGACTGCATCCCGTGGGAGGGACCCCACAGCACAGGGGACGAGAGTGACTGAGAAGGAGCGGTGGCGAAGAAGCGCTATAGACTGACCATATTCCCCATTCCCTCGTTCCCCTGCGCTGCTCGGGGGGAGGAGGTGGAAGAGGGTGGATGGGGGGGGAAATGCTTTTGGTTTCTTTCCTTTGTTTCTCACTTCTCTAGCTTGTTAGTAATAAGTAATAAATCTTACTGTCTCCCTATGCTGAGTCTGTTTTGCCCGTCACGATAATTACTGTGTGATCTCCTCATCCTTATCTCAACCCTTGAGCCCTTTTCATTGTATTTTCTCCCCCTTCCTCATGGAGGAGGGGGGGTGAGAGAGCGGCTGTGGTGGAGCTCAGCCGCCCACCCGAGTAAAACCACCACAGTGTACTAAACCCTGAGGAGCAGAATAACATGTGCATGTGTGTGAGTGAGAAAGAGGGCTCTTTTGCTTATTTTTAGATTTCTAACTTGGTTGCTATGAATTGTATCATTCATACATATTGTGATCCTGAATCACTTAAGTAAAGCATATGAACACCTGTGAATACCTTCGTGAGGTTACTAACCAACTATTTGGTTGTTGTATTTTATGAGGATTTCTTTGTTCTTGCTCATTAGGATCAAGAATTCTAGATTTTATCTCTCATACTGAAAATTTCATTAAAAACACTTTGCTACCAGGAAAAAAAAGTTGGACTTTGGCCAATAGACAGTTTCACAAAACACCCCTATTATTTTGCAGTAAACAGCTAGCTGGCCATGCTGTTTAGTATGTACAGAGAAACCTAGTTCCTTCAACAGTAAGACAATATATTCCTTTTCCCCAGATTTTCATAATAAGATTAGCCAGACCAACACAATGAGCTCTACATAGAAAGTGAAGGCAGAAAGTGCGACTGTGGAGGTGGCACAGAGACCCGAGGAGTGGTATCTGGCTTTGTAAAAGCCTCTTGTTACCTGATAAAAGTTGGGCGCAGCACAGAATCTGCCTTGTTGTCTCATACTGTCTTGCATGAGGAACGCTGAATTTCAAAAAAAATATAAAAAAATCAACAGCTATATATCTTGTTAAATTAAGTTGAAATTCTGTCATGATACATATCACAGAGATTGATCACATCTTTTCTTTTCTTTTCTTTTTTCTTTTCTTTTCTTTTTCCTGAAAAATTAGATTAGTATCACTGAAGTAAAACCTTGTGCTTTAGTTACCCTGCCCTTGGAACTGTTATTTAGGCTGGTTAAATACCATTGATTCAATTCTTCACCTGGAAAGCAAAGAAGCCATCATATATGGCAATGCACTTGCACGCATGTTTAGGCATGAACACATGCTCTCTCCAGAGTCAGAAGGTCAGTTCAGAAGACTCAAATCCAAAAAAGTGCAAAACAGTTCACTGAGATTAAAAAAAAAAAAAAAAAAAGAAAATACTGATTTCCAATATATATATTATTCTTGTGTGTTATAAAAGCATTAAGGCTTCGTGTTGGACATGCCATGTTGGGAAATACAGCCAAGGGAAGTAGACCCTGGTCCTGTTGTGCTGATGCAGGCTGCGGGAATGACTTGTAGGGCCTGGTTTGAGGTCCCTGCTCTATCATTGTTTCACAAATTAGTGTCAGTGTTTCTGTAATGCTAATTACCACAGGAAACATTCCTGACCAGGTTGTTGCTGTTGGTGGTTGATTTGTTTGTTTATTTACAAGAATCATACAATCACATCAGTCTGACCTATACAAAATGCAAGGTGGATTTTTTGTCTGTCTGGTTATGTTGTAAAAAACTTTTATTTTCAAATCATACTACATCTAGTCTTTACCTGCAGATTACAGGTAAAAACTACATTAGAAATCTAGGTTAGTTGGGAAATATTTTATAAGCTATGCTGATAACCAGACCAAAACCCCTGGTCTTCCACTTTCCTCCCCTGGAAACCACAGCCCTTCCCATTCTTGAAAATTTCTCTGAGTGTTTTGGATAGTGGAATATGATTTGTGAACATTTCCATTTCAATTCAGTAAGAAGCAACTTGCTTCTACAAGCTGCCTGGTTTATTTCATATTATAAAGGATGTATTCTCAACCTCAAATGGAAACATCTCTATTATCATGTTTAGTCGTCCATGTACAATGTTGGTTAGTTATTTATACCAATTAAAGACAAGCCTTGAGCTATTAGAAACCTGCCAAAGGATTTTGTTGTTGTTGTTTTCATCATCCCTGAATGAAGTCATCTTAAGGATTTGAGGGACTGCTCTCTGAAAAGCATTTCCCGATGCTATGTGGACAGGCTGCAGATGGAAATACCGCTAGATGCATTCAGTGTGCATTCAGTTTGGTGTTACCATATTTGGTTATTTCACCAGACTAAACTTTGGAGTCTTCTCCAGATTTCCAATTGGAACAAGGGCTTTGTTTATGATTGCAGTTTTTGTACTTCTATTCTGTAAGGGAATACTGTTATATGAGGTTTTATTTTTAATGCTGAAAGAATACACAGGAAACATTTCCTAAGGGGGAAAAATGTCTTTGCTTGGCTAGTAACAGACAGTGTATTATATTCCACTAGGAATAAACAGAAAGCTCTTCCTGACACTGCTTCTCTTTTTTTCAACTTCTTGAATTGCTGATGCTTACCCAAATGCCAACTGACACTGAGAGGGATCATTTCTGACTAGGATGCTGAAATATGCTTTGATGTCTTTACATGTTTTATATAGGCTGCAAGTCCTTTGTGCCTCACAGCAAAATCACAGCCATGCCCTATGCAGTATGCAAATGTGTGTCCTTTCCTTCTTGATGTTTTCCTAACACAATACATTCTGGGAACATGACATGGCTTTTTTTTTCTTTTCCTGCTCATTTTTTCCATTTTAATTTAGGTTATGTTTTGGTTTGGGCTGGGGGTAGTGTGATTTGTTTTGGTTGTTTATTTTTTGTTTGTTTGTTTGTTTGTTTCTTTTCTTAGGAGGACAGGAAGAAATTGCTTGGTTCATTCCATGTTCCTTTGACCACAACATTTAAAAATAAAGACTTATAAAATATGTTATTTTCCCTTTCTCTTCTTTCCTAAACAGTAACCAATAAAACTGAAATTGAACTGCTTTTAGGATCACAATGTTCAACAACAGAAGGCCTATCAGATAGGAATCTGGAAACATTATTGGTCTTTGATATACAATTTTAAACATTGAATGAATACAGTCTATATAGCCCAAGTTCCTGAGATTGAAAATCTTCCTTTGAACACACTGAGAGCTAAATGTTTTCTCATTGCTGCCTGAAGTTATGCCAGGATTACACAGGTCATCTGTAATGCCTTTGTGTAACATTTCTAGGGCAAAGCACCAGCATCACACCACCACTAAACTGACCTCTGATTTTTTTTATATTTAAAAGTTTCAAATGGCAGAAGGCCTGAAATGATCCTTGGTAAATCCATAGCAAAGAGATTGAACTGTTACACTAATTTCTAAATGAGAAACTAAGTCCCTGGAAGGTTACAGAACTTCTTTCAGGCCCACAAAGAAAGTCCTTGGAAAGACAGCTTTCTGCATCCCAAACCAGACCCCTCAAAGCCATAGGACACTTTGACTGGTTTTACAGCTACTGTGGGGGAAAAAAATCCAACCCCTTTTCCCATTAAGAAAACATTTTTAGCATATTCCAATATCCATCCACCAGACAAAACTTATTTATGTAGCCACCACACACAGTAATTTCCCACTGAAGTTACTCTGTACATGTCAAGAAGACATTCTGGAAGAAGACCGATTATAAATATGTTGTTTGGGAAAGAGGTTTGGACTTTTTAATTTTTCCCAGTGCTCTAGCAGTATACATGTTTTCCTTGCTCCTACTAATGCAAAGTGGAATTTGTAGCACCATTATGTAGTGTTTAAGCATTACAAGTTTTTACTTTTCTTTACCTACAGCTGGCCTGACTGAAACTTGAGTCAAGTGGAAATGGCAAAGGGCTGCTTAGCTTGTAGTTGTACTGTAAATGTACAAGAAAATTGAGTTTGGGTTACTTGTACTGTCTTGAATAGGTATTTCTTGATGGCTCAGAGATTGATTTTGAAATTTTACCATTGCCTGGATGTAGTTTCCTGTGAGTGAGCTACATTTGCTCTTTGGAAAGTGTTTTACACCTCAAAAGATAAAAAGTAAGCTTATTTGTCATATTTGCTAGGCTTGGCTATAAATAAATAAATGCTCATGTGTGGCAGCATTGTAATAGGAGAAGGGGTCAAGATAAAGACCTTTGGTCATCTGTATCATTATATTTAAAAACATCATATGTAGAAATTACTGGAGTACATTTTCACTCATTTTGTGTGTAATGAATATTTTAGTTGTTTTATGCATACAGCTATATCGCTTCTCTGGAGGAATCTGTTAGTAATTTCTCTGAGTCCAAGTAAGAAGCAGTGACAAGCCCTTTTCTCCTGGGCATGCTTTCTTTATCACCACTTTTACTGCACTATTGTATCATACACTGCTATGGACACTGAGAGTTTGATCCTTGCATCTCAGGAGGACATTTGCACATCAGTGTAAATGAGTACACAATCCAACACACTGTTTTTCACCTGTTTTGTTTGAACAGGGGCAAATGTTAAGACAATATACAGCAGGAAGCATCGGGCCCAGTAATTTTACAGAGCTTTAGAAAGCAAGCATTTTGGAATTCTGCAGGCACTGCCTAAAATACTTATCTGGAAGTTGAGCACCTCTTAGTCTTTAATGTATTTATCTACATAATACCCCTGAGAGACAGGAGAGTGCTGTTATCCCTGGTTTATGCTTGAAGAGCTAAAAGGCTAAGACCTAGTCTAGAAACAGATTTTGTTCCACTCTATCTGTCAGGGGAAATATATATATATAGAGAGCAAACATTTTGCTTTTTTTATTTTTTTTCCTTTTAGGGGAAAAATATGTATATTGGCATAAACATGTTAATGGGTTGATTTGCTTAACATTATCAGTGTTATTTGAATAGTGAAAGGGTGCAAAAGCAGATCTAATGTCCTAACTGCTGAGGCTTTTTGGTTCTTCCTTTGGACTTTCTTATCCTAAAACATAAAGACTATCATCATGTTCCCATGTCACTGTTGCCTTGAATTTTTTGTCCTTATAGGGACTGTGTTTAACTACCAAAGTACAAAATTCAATCTATGAATGAGTTCAAAGTCCTACCTCAGTGGTTTATATCTTTTTTTCTGTATGTGCATGGGCACAACCACATTCCTGTCTGCTAGGACCATGGCCTTGCTCATTATTTTGGAGAGACCAATTTATAGGAAACATAATAAAATGATCAGAAACCAGGAACTGTCAAAAATGAATTTACAAAAAGGCTCTGAAAACATGTTTGATATAGGCTTGTGAGCTGGAGTAAGAAGAGAATGCAGCAGGGGAAAACTTATTCAAGAAATAAAGCTGAAATCTTAACAGACACAGTAAGACAGAGACATGTAGTGAAGTCAGCAATTACATTCATTCATTCCATTCATTTCCAATGAGTAAGATCCTAATGTAGGTTATTCAGCCAGAAGACTAGGGATGGATAAATCTTTCTTTCAGATTTTTTTTTATATCTAGTTTATGTTTGTCTACTTACTTCTTTCTCTTTCTTCTTTCACTTTCTTCTTTCACCATGAATATAAAAAATACTCAGTATTTTGAGTACTATTCAGAAGTATCCCACAAAGCTCAACAGAGAAGACATTTGATTCTCTACAACCTAATTTATTCCCTAAATAAATGAAATTTGACACAAATTTGACATCATGAGAACATTATGGATACATACACACCACTGAATTCATCTGCCCTCCTGTTTCACTTCAGTGGTCCAGTGTGCAAATTATCCATATGTGCTAGTTCAGACTGGCTTTGATCTAGAATGAGCCAATTAGTTCCCTTGGCTGGCAAAAGCAGTCATGAAATAGAGCAGTATGCTTCGGATCCCATAGCCTACGGATCAAATGGATGTAAGCCAGTCAATGTCATTTAGGCTAAGATCCATGATGCTTTATATGATGTGGATAACAGGCATAGGAATAAGCAGCCTGGTTATTCCTGTTAACAGGACCTTTTCTTGATTCTAGATTTTAGAGTCATACATAAGTAAGAGTTATTCTTCTTCCTACGCATATAAAGGTAAGGAGAGAAGAAAAGCAATTGATTAAATATGATGGAAGAAGAAAATGTTCTGAAGTTATGTGTTTTTTACTTACCTGATGCATCTTTCTAAGTTACCTTAGTATTTTCCTGCATTGTTGCTACAAGCAGATTTATTTGGATAAAGAAAAACCCGAGGTATTATTATCAGGCAAATCCCTCCTGAGTTTACTTTTTGAAATAAAAGATTAAATCCATAAAATGTTTAAACTTTAATGAGTTCAGGTCTGTACTAGCCAAGGGTGATTTGTTATCCCAAATCCTTGTGCCATCATATTAATGACTGCTTGCACCAAGGGACACCCAGGGTAATCCCCCATGTCCAGCAATGTCAGCTCTGCTGTGATTGCTATGTAATTAATCCAAGACTGATGCTGGAATGAGGACATTGTAATCTGATGCATAATTAAACTTATTAATGGTGTCCTGCATAATTTATGGGATCTAATCATTCTAATGTAGAAATAAGTATAACAGATCGCCACTTGCCGAGGCTATCGGCTCCAGGGCAGACACGTTCTGCAGCGGAGCTGGGGATCGAGACAGGCAGGGCTTTTTTTTCGGCATCGAGGCCACTTGAAGCATCTGAGGGAGCCGCCAGGACCCAGCAACCCTCGCGAGGGAGGCTGACGAGGAGTAGGTGGAGCCAGCAGCACCCCCTCCCCGGCCGTTCAAAAGCAGCCCCTAGGGATCACGAGCGACCAGGAGCGTGGCGACCAGGATGGGCAAACGGCATGGCACGTCGGAAGGGAGGGGCATGGCAGTTCATGCAGGCAGGGCGAGCAGGGAGGGCTCCTCGCCGCTCTTTTGCAGCGGTCTTTCCCTTCGGTACTTGTAACCTGCTTGCGAGGAACCTGGCCATGGTATCAACCAGGCAGAAAACCATGGCCTCTGCATCTCTCGTGGCCTCTCCAGCCACAGTCACTGATGTGGCTACTCAGACGGAGGGCTCGGGGAAACATGAGGCCATCCAGGTCTTGGGCTGCAGGGTGTGTCTGAGTCTTCTGTCGGTATCCGACAACAGCAGCAAGGGGTATGCCTGTGGGAGGTGTGCCCAGATTGAAGAGCTGCTCAGCTAGGTAGCGGAACTTCGGGAGGAGGTGAAAAGGATCAGGAGCATCAGGGAGTCAGAGAGGGAAATTGATTGGTGGAGGTGTACTCTACCGTCTCTGAGACAGACTCACGAGCCTGCCACAGCACAAGTGTCTCCTGCTATGCAGAAGACAAAAGTTCCCTCATCCCGCCAGGCAGTAGGAGGGGACCTAGGCCAAGGGGGGGAATGGAGGCAGGTTCCTGTTCGGGGTGGTAGGCGAGCCCTGTCTCTGCCCACCTCACCTTCCCATCTACCCTTATATAACAGGTATGAAGGTCTAGAACACGACAGTCAGAACAACGATGTAGACAAAACCCCATCCCAGTTGGAGAGGGTGCCTAAGGCAAGGCAACCAACCCCCCACATTGCTACATCTTCTGTCAAGAAAGAAAGAAGGGTTATTGTCATGGGGGACTCCCTTCTGAAAGGGACAGAGGGCCCGATATGCCGACCGGACCCAACCCACAGGGAAGTCTGTTGCCTCCCTGGGGTGAGAGACTTTGCTAAGAAAGTCAAGCACCTGGTACAGCCCACTGACTACTACCCACTACTGGTCTTTCAGGCTGGTAATGACGAGGTAGCAACGAGAAGTCCGAGAGCGATCAAAAGGGACTTTAGGGCTTTGGGGCGACTACTTAAAGGATCAGGGGCACAGGTTGTGTTTGAATCTGTCCTTCCAATAGGGGGGATCGATGCTGACCAGCAGGCTTGTCTCATAAACACATGGCTTCAAGACTGGTGCAACTGGCAGAACTTTGGGTTTGTTGATCATGGGAAGGTCTACGTGACACCAGGCCTGCTAGCACCAGATGGGATGCACCTCTCTCAGAGGGGGATAAGGATTTTTGCTCAGGAGTTGGCAGGACTGATAGATAGGGCTTTAAACTAGAGTTGAAGGGGGAAGAGGATAAAACCAGGCACGCCAGAGATGACCTAAGGAATGGTGCACTAGAATCAGAGGGACTGTGTGCCAGTAAGGTCCTTTGGTCAGCTCCACAAGGTGCTGCATGTAGGGAGGCTCATTTGAAGTGCTTCTACACAAATGCATGCAGTATGAGGAATAAAATGGATGAGCTAGAAGTCTTGGCCCAGTCCCACAGCTACGACATCATCATCATAAGCAAAACCTGGTGGGATGAGTCCTGTGGCTGGTGTGCTGCAATAGATGGTTACAGGCTCCTCAGGAGAGACAGGCAGGGCAGGTGAGGTGGAGGGGTGGCGATGTATGTAAAGCATGGGCTGGACTGTGTGGAACTTCAAGTTGCCGATGGCAAAGTTGAGATCCTCTGGGTAAGGATTAAGGGATGAACAAATAAAGGGGATATCCTTGTAGGAGTCTATTACAGACCACCTGGCCAGGATGACAACGCCAATGAATTATTCTTTGAGGAACTGAGAGATGCCTCGAGATCAACTCCCCTTGTCCTTATGGGGGATTTCAACCTGCCAGATGTCAACTGGGATCACCACACGGCTGACACGAGCAAGTCCAGGAGGTTCCTAAAGCACCTAGATGATAACTTCTTGGTGCAGGTGCTAAGGGAGCCAACTAGGAAAGGTGTCCTCCTAGACCTGTTGCTGGAGAACAGAGAGGGTCTTGTGGGGGACGTGGCAATTGGCGGCCATCTCGGTCATAGTGACCATGAAATTTAGAATTTATGGTGACAGAGGGAAAACTGCCACCAAAACTTCAGCCCTGGATATGGGGAAAGCAGACTTCAGGCTGCTCAGGGAACAAGGTCCCCGGGGAAACTGCTTTTGAAGGCACTGCTGTCCATCAGTGCTGGTCAATCTTTAAGCACTGCCTCCTAAAAGCACAGGATCAGGCAATTCCAAAATATCGGAAGTCAGGCAGGCGGGGCAGGAGGCCAGCCTGGCTGACCAGGGATCTTCTACTGGAGCTTAGGGGAAAAAAGAAAGTGTACGGCTGCTGGAAGCAGGGTCAGATGACGAGGAAGGAATACAGGGATGCTGTTCGTGTTTGTAGGGAGAAAATTTGTGCGGCCAAAGCCCAACTAGAGTTGAAGCTGGCCATGTCTGTGGGAGACAATAAAAAAGGTTTTTTTTTTTAGATATGTGAACAGAAAAAGGAGGACCAAAGAAAACAAAGGTCCCCTGCTTGATGGGGAAGGTCTCCTCACAGACAATGACGTAGGCAAAGCAGAGACGTTTAATGCCTTCTTTGCCTCTGTCTTCAACGCTGATGATGGGCTTCGGGACTCAGGGTGCCCTGAACTGGAGGACTGCGATGGTGGCAATGACAAACTCCCAACCGACCCTGAACGTGTATGGGATTTGCTGCTCGACCTGGATCCATACAGGTCCATGGGTCCAGATGGGATTAATCCCAGAGCGCTTAAAGATCTGGCTGACATCATTGCGGGACCTCTCTCATTTATTTTTCAACAGTCTTGGGAATCTGGAGAGGTCCCGGTAGACTGGAAGCTGGCAAATGTTGTGCCAGTTTTCAAGAAGGATAAGAAAGAAGACCCTAGCAATTACAGGCCTGTCACTCTCACGTCAGTGCCTGGTAAAATTATGGAGAAGATGATTCTTGAAGTTATTGAAGCGCACTTGGGGGACAATGCAGTCATTGGTCCCAGCCAACATGGGTTCATGAGGGCTAGGTCCTGCCTAACAAATTTGATTTCCTTTTATGATAAGACCCGTCTAGTCGACCAAGGGAAACCAGCTGATGTGATCTTTTTGGACTTCAGCAAGTCTTTTGACACGGTTTCCCATAGGACCCTACTGGACAAAATGTCCAGCATACAACTTAAAAACATCTTACGATGGGTGAGCAATTGGCTGACGGGAAGGGCCACATCACTAGTGGGGTCCCTCAAGGCTCCATTTTAGGGCCAGTTCTCTTAAATGTTTTTATAAATGATTTGGATGTAGGACTAGAAGGTGTTTTGAGCAAATTTGCCGACGACACCAAACTTGGAGGAGTTGTAGACTCGGATGAGTGTGGAAAGGCCTTGCAGAGAGATCTGGACAGATTGGAGAACTGGACAATCACCAACCAAATGAATTTTAACAAAAGCAAGTGTCGGGTCCTGCACGTGGGACGGGACAACCCTGGCTATACATACATACAGGCGAGGAGATGCTGGAGGGCAGCCCCACAGAGAGGGATCTGGGGGTTGTGGTTGACAGCAAGCTGACTGTGAGCCAGCAGTGTGGCCTGGCAGCCAGGAGGGCCAACCGTATCCTGGGGTGCATCAAGCACGGCATTGTTAGTCGGTCGAGGAAAGTGATCGTCCCACTCTACTCTGTGCTGGTGCGGCCTCACCTCGAGTACTGTGTGCAGTTCTGGGCACCACAGTACAAAAAGGACATTAAACTGTTGGAGAGTGTCCAGAGGAGGGCGACTAAGATGGTGAAGGTCCTGGAGGGGAAGACATATGAGGAGCGGCTGAGGTCACTGGGCCTGTTCAGCCTGGAGAAGAGGAGGCTGAGGGGAGACCTCATCATGAAGGGGAGTGGAGAGGCGGGTGACCTATTCTCCATAAACACCAGTGATAGGACCCATGGGAATGGGGTTAAGCTGAGGCAGGGGAAGTTTAGACTAGACATCAGGAGGAGGTTCTTCACCGAGAGGGTGGTTGCGCACTGGAACAGGCTCCCCAGGGAAGTAGTCACTTCACTGAGCCTGTCTGAATTTAAGAAGCATCTGGACTGTGCACTTAGTCACATGGTCTAAACTTTTGGGTAGACCTGTGCGGTGCCAGGAGTTGGACTTGATGATCCTTATGGGTCTCTTCCAACTTGGGATATTCTATGATTATATGATTCTATGATTCTATGTAAACAGTTGTGGTTTTTTCATTAAATCTATGAACTAACTTACTATGAGAAATTAAGGGTTGGGATATTTAATTTTGCCAGCTGTTGTGGAATTGGCCCACTTTAGTGAGATACAGTAATAATTGATTTCCTGTAAAACCTTGAAAGCAGCCACCACCACAAGGAATATTTGCGAACAATCCATTATACAGTCTTTGCATTCCCATTTTCCTTCATCTCACTGAGGCATGAAATCCCACTGGGCCAACTGCTATATAAACAGTGGCAAAGAACATCTACCACAAGGAGCTGACAGTATAAAAGGACAAAAGGGAGCTGGGAAAAGGAAACATTATTTTCTTCCACATTCTTATAAGGTGTTTTTTGAAGAAGGGAGATGGAGCACTGAGAAATTAATAACTAGATACACACAAGTATTTAAGCTGCTACCTTTCCCCGTTGACTATATCTATTCAATTCCTAAATTGCTTAGGGAGTCACACATATTTCATCACTTGATCAAAACAGAAGATATATGGCTTGGTCCACAGTAAACAGATGAACCAGGATTTAAACTGACATATTTTTCATCCCAAAGTATTTATTTTATGAATAAAATACTTATTTTATAAGTGGTTTTCAAGGTAAAGTTATAAAATCATGAAGTTAGATATAAATATGTGCAGCTACAAGCACTCCCCTTCCCAATTTCTTAAAGAAAAAAGAGTGCTCCAAACTGAGATCATGTTTGCCAAGTTTCAGCTTTATTTAAATTTTTATGGTTGTCATTATGAACAACTGAATATAGTGGTTTATAATGGCACCTCTGACAGGCTGTTATAACTTCAATGGCACTAACAATACTACTATAATTAGTGACTTTTGTATTGTGTTAACAAAATTGGTAGAGTGTGCTACCAGTCTTCCAGATGACTTACCCAGGTTTTAATTACTGTCTATCTTTCTTTTCTTTGTGGAGACATACACTTACTAAAATGACTCAATGCTTTGCACCATGTACAGGTCAAAATATCCATCTGTCAAATGGGTTTAGAATTGCATGGAAGGAGGAATCTACTTGCAACATTTTATTAATGGAACAGAGTGCATATTTCTCCAAATAGAAACAAGAGGAATTGTGTGACAGATGGATCAAAACCTTCCAGTTCTTGAAAACCAACAGATGAGACAGACTTCTCTTATCTCAGTAGCTGGACTGCAAGATGCTGATTAACTAGACCTGAATGAATCTTCTGCCCCTTGGCTCTGAATGTTCATAAGAGACTTATGTATCTGATGATTTTTCTGTATCATATTTTACATCTTATCAATATGGATGTGATGTGTGTGTGTACATATACATATATATTTTTATATATATGCATACACATCAGTGTAGGCATACACATTAACCTGTTATTGTAAAATTATTCTAGTTTTTATCTTAATTTCCACAACAAATTAGCTCATGATCTATGTTTAAGATGTCTTTAACCAATATTGAAGTACCTACAATGACAATACATCTATGTATAAATTATACTGTCTAAATTAGTATGAAGTTCTACCTATTAAAGATTTAGAGCCTTCATTACCAGGCTGTTGACTTAATTTTACTAAAAGAGAATTTACCAGTTCTTGAAACACATATCATGGCACAGTAACCATTGTACAATGGTTTCTTTAATGAAAGAGGATTGCCATATAATATTCATGCCTCTAGGAAGAATGTGGTAGATAAACCTAAGTGTGAGGATCCTTGGTACTTTCCTAGGAAGAGCAATAGAAGTGATAAAAGCACTGAAACAGTTCACACACTCTGCACTGTAAGATGAATTACATGAATAATGTGGGTTTTCAGCACAGTCAAGTTAAGAGCTTGACACTTTGTAAAAATTCAATGGCTTGTTATGCAGAAATCATAATAGCTCTTCCTGGTCTTAAAATTTCCACATCTGGCATTTATTCCCAAAGAACTGTTCTTGTGAGATGTGTGTTTCTATTTCTGTAATGGAGAGAAGATGGTGAAAGAAAACGGTTCATTGCCAACCTGAGGGTTCACAGAGTAATTTGCATAATACAAATCAGTACCACAAAGGCTTTAACAGTTTCACTCTTTAGCTCTTCATTGTAGTGTTCCATATATTTTGGGGGCTCCTCTTGGTTTTTTTTTTTTTTAAGAGCAGGAGGAAATGTGGTAGAGGTTTTCTCAGCCTTTGATTTCCCAGGAAATACTAACAAGCTTAAAGAAGTGTTAAGGACATGACATTGTTAAGTCACTGAGGCACTGTAAGATGTTCCTGTGGCATTAGCTTTGGTAAGGTTTGGGGCTTTGAAGAATATTGCAAGACAACATCCATTCCTAGGCTCATGAATTACATCTCATACCATCTTTGTGCTAAGTTGTGTCACAGTGATATAGCATTTCATGGTAACCAGTTATGAGGCAATTCCTGTGACAAAAAAAAAAAAAAAGAAAACCTCCTTAGAAAATTGCAGATACATTAACAGGCACTAGTACAGCAATAACTCCTTGCTGCACTCTAAATTGTATGAAGTAGTTTATGACCTCTAGGCTTTTTCCTCCCCTTTTAACTTTGTAATGCTTAATAAAAGTAATAATCAAACTGTTACATTGGCTTAGAAAATAAGAAATTAATTATGAACACCCCATTTAATTCTGGAAGGGTACAATGTCCACAGTTTCTTTAAAGCATCAGTGAGGTAATTTCACTACTGCCAATTGAACACTTGTATAGAACACATTTAAATGTGCTCAGTCAGTGAATCCCCAGAGTGTTTCTGCTTGATTAACTGTTTACATGGTGACCTCAGTAGAAAGGTTTTAGCCTGATGAGATGTCTGCTTCACATAGTGCCAAAGGCAATGGAGGAATAGGTATTTGTGATTTTTCATGATATACTCAGAATTTAGAAGTATCACATTAGTTTGCTTAATCCTGCCACATTAGGTATCACATCACTTCTTGTTGTGTTAGCCTCTCAACAACTTGTGTAACACCATAACAGAAGCTAACAAAGTGGCCTATCTCTGGTGCCGGTGTTGTCCATCAGCCAGTCAGACATTTTCATTGGCTTTCATGGTCATATTTCAAGTATCCCTAATCCCAGATTTTGCATTTGAATGGGCTAACTACTTCACTTTCTTTTAATGGTGCCATTATTTGCCTCATGAATCACAATGACAAGGAAGCCCATGATATTTAATTTTTATGACACTGCCTTCCAAAGTAACAACTTTCTAACTCAGCACAAAGTGAAGAGGAACATTTTACCTTACATGAACTGCACTTCAGTGCACAGAAATAACTCCCAGGAGATCGCTGACTCTCCAAATTATTACCTTGGATATCCCACCATGGAGTTTTGCCAAGTAAATAACAATCATTCATCTTTTGCTCATAAGCAATAAAATGGATAAATAAATGATATGCTTACATTTCATGACATAAGATACCATTTGATACATGTATTCTAGCTACCTTGTAATTTGCAGAAACTGAGCTGTCTTTTGCAATATTGCAGTGGTTTTAATCTACAATCAAAAAGTTAATGTATCTTTCTGTTAATGAGAAAAAACAGAGGTTTCTTTGTCCCAGCACAAAACAATGGTTTAAAAATTAAACATATGTGGTTGGCAAATACTCTTTTTCTCTCTATAATTCATCTTTCATTTGCTAAGTATTGAGGAAAAAAGTGAACTTTTTTATATATAGATTATATATAAGATTATAAAGAATGTCTAATTCTTGGAGGGTCTATAGTTAAGAAAAACTAGATTATGCTGAATATCAGAAGGGAAGTCTTATTTTTTTCAGGGCTCTATTAAATGTGCCTAATTATCTGAGGTGACAAAAGACCCTCACTCAAGGTTTTGCTTAGCATTTAGTTGTCCACTGCATACTGAACATTTTATCTATTCCCCCTGAGGGACCTTTTCCACAAAAGTGAAGAAGTTATGGATTGTAACTAGAGAAGGCCTAGTTTAGTCCTCTCTAAGTATACCATTGCTCCCTAGAGGACAGTTACTAGTGATGTATGTTGTCTGCTATTAAAAGCCTTGAGTGAGGGTCTGCTGTGGCTTTTGTAAATGCAACTTTGATACTCAGCAGGAGGAAGATGTACAGCCAAGTTAACCACAACTCTGGGGCAGTTTATACAATCTGGATTACACAGTCCCCTACACAGACACAAGTTCCTGGCCTAGATATCACTGTAGCAAATTTGTAGTTAGTCTGCAGTCACTTCAGTGTATCCACTGAAGGTAAAAGTAAAATCAAATCAAATCTAGTTTTTCATATCCTTTATTGTAAGCAAGTCTGCATTCCCCTTCAAGAACCATTTTTTCTGTAGAAGTCTGCAATTTTGACAACTTGTAACACAACAGCACCCTGTAGTTGTCCAAACATAGTGATTTGTGCAGATATTAAGAGAAGGTGTCACAATACAGGAGAACAGAGTGAAGATGTGTAGACATCTTGGAGCAACATGCTGGTGGTGGAAACTGGCATTGCTCTATTTATTTTGATGCTGTAGCATCAATTTGTACTGGCTGAGGAAGCATGTCATGGAACAATAAAATTTGGGATTTATTTTCTGGTTATCTTTTTCTGCCTGCCATTTTCTCTCTTTTTGTTCTTATTTTCAGAAGAAAATCTATAGAGAGGAGGAACTCAGATCGAAGAAAAGAATAACATTCGGAACAGAGCAAATCTTTCATTTATGACCGGTTATGCTTTCAATAGATGGTTACTTCCCTTTCTAGATCTCAAGACTTGTACAGAATTAAAAAGAGTTTCTTAGTAACATTTTGATTTTCATGGCTGAATTTTCTGCTTGTGTTGGTTATTCAAAATGTTTAGGCACAGAAAACCTATGAAGATGGAACCACCAGCAAACTTCACATATGGTCTGGCTGTCACCCACACAGACCAAAAACATACTCTAGAAGTGAAGACTGAACTAGTGTAACAGAAGAGGATGAGATGGAAGTTTTGTTCCATCTTTTACCCAGCAGCACTAGGGTTAGCACACTCTCCAGTAGCGTAGGAGACTCAAGATCAATTCTCTCTTTCTTTCCAAATCATATTAGTGTGGGACTGAAGGGGACATGGGTCACCAAGCCCAGTTCCCTGTTATTGCAGGCAAGTGAATCACTTTTATTATCTCCTTGATAAAAAATTTGAATCATTATTGTTTTGATTTAGGAGCATTAAAGCCCCATCTTGCCTAGCCTCAAATGCACTCAGGACTTTTATATAATTTACAGTCACAAGAACAAGAGTCTCTGCTGGTATAATTTTCTTCACTGTAGGGTCCATGTATGTCTTAAGATTGCTCAATGACAGGACTCTTACATTTGCTTGGGTTGCCATTACTTAATTGTGCTGTACTGAAGTCCTTACAGGTAGGAAAATTATATTTTCAAACTTTTGCAACATGTTACTACTGCAAATACAATTAGGAAGAACTAATATGGAGGGCTGTAGTAGGTTGAAAATGTAAATGGCAAAAGGCCAAGTGTAGCAAAAAAAAATGTATCAGAAATTGTAGTAGCTTATTTACTGAAGAAATTGAAATATTAAAATCTAATTATTTAAAAACAAACTTTAAACACATTTTCTGATAAGCATTTGATATTCTTGTGAGTGCTTATATTCAGCAGGGATTTAACACTGATTAATTCAGATATATCTAAGGAACTGAAAATATCTGTCAGATTTTTTCCAGTATTCCCATACACACAAACATAATAAACAAAACAAAACAAAAAATCAAATGAATGAAATCTCATGGCATTTGAAATTAATTTTAAATTAATATAATGATTTTTTTCAAGTCATTATAAAATCAGAGGTGTATTACTATACCTTGCCTTTCTATTGCAGTTTGTTACTCTTCTTTACACTTGCAAAATAATGTAAAAAACACTCTCCTGTTTCTGTTACCTCTCTTCATATTTTAGACAGTGTCTTAATTTCAGTTAGGACAGAGTTATTTTTCCTCCTAGTAGCTGGTAGAGTGCTATGTTTTGGATTAGGATGAGAAGAGTGCTGATAACATGCTGATGTTTTAATTGCTGCAGAGCAATGCTTACACTAAGCCAAGGACTTTTCAGCTTCTCCCTCTGTCCGGCCAGCAGGCAGGCTGGGGGTGCAGCAAGAGCTGGGAGGGGACAGACCCAGGACAGCTGACCCAAACTGGCCAAAGGGGTATTCCATACCATCTGACGTCATGCTAAACAATATATAGGGGTGGCTAGCCGGGGTGGGGGGCTGGCTGCTCAGGGTTGGGCTGGGCATCGGTCAGCAGGTGGTGAGCAAATTGCATTGTGCATCACTTGTTTTGTACACGTTATTATTATTATTATTATTTCCTATCTTAATAAACTGTCTTTATCTCAACCCACAGGCTTCACTTGCCCGTTTCTCTCCCCCATCCCAGAGAGGGAGGGGGGAGGGTGAGCGAACGGCTGTGTGGTGTTTAGCTGCCAGCCGGGTTAAACCACAACAGACAGAAATCCTTTAGAGACCAGGACTATTTCTCATTCTAAACTTGTGCACTGCACAAGACACACTTCCATCCTGAGGCCACTTTTGACTTCTATCCTCTATAATAATATAATAACAGTGAAAATAGCAACAATAAAAAAAAATATATTTTCATGAGCAAATGATAAAATTATTTTTTCCTCGTTGTAAGTATCAGGAGCATACATTATAACAGGCAGAGTAATTTCTTTGTTTAAATTTTTTGATAGGAATTGCCTATTTACTACATCCATGTAACTTGCACAAAATTATAATTTATGCAAGGAGGAAAGTTGTGTGAATTTGTTTCAAGCAGTAGGGAAAAATAAAACAAATTTTGAGATACTGCACCTGCCATTTAAATATTTATTCCTCATATAAACAAACACAGGTGTTAATAAAAATCCAACCTTGTAAGAATTGGTGGATATGAGGTGGTTTTGATTTGATCTTAGTCCAACTGTACTGAAATGTACCAGTAGTGATGCAATCACTTTTGCCAGTAGCTTTTCCATGATTAATTTGGCTTCTCGAGTTTTATGGGTCCCTACAGTGATTATCTTCTGGACTGATACACAAGGCAAGAACATTTTGTGTAGGTATTGAAACTATTAATTGCTTTGATGCCATCGAAGTCATAATCTAGCCCAGCAGAAGTGCCTCGATTTAATGTCTCAGTGCTCCCCAGATACTTGGAAGCTTATTTTAAATGTGGATTAGTGTAACATATTTTCAGAGGTCAGTGAAGATATGAGTACCAGGTAAAAAAAAAAAAAAAAGAGATTTAAAATTGTAATCAAGACTGAGAAGGTTACATACAAAAACACAGCAAATAATGATATTTAAAATTTTATAGTGATATTAATCTCCCCCCCCTTTTTTTTCCTGAGAAAAATATAAATAACTATAAAAACATCACATCTGCAACGGTTGCAACAGGGCACAGATATGACTCTGTTGTTTTGACTGGAGAAAAAATGTGCAGAGAAGGAAGTTCTCCATCTTATCTCTAGAAGACAAAAATTTGTCTACAGTCTCCTGCTCCTCATTCATCTCTAATTACCCAAGGAGGTGCAGATTCATTCCCACATCCTTTTCTGGTGGTGAAACACATGAGTTATGAAGAACAGCTGTTTTCTCCCATTCCCAAAGATTATACTTCAGATATTTTCACGACTCAGTTCTTTTCCATTATGCATTTACGATCTGAAGGCAATGGGAAAGACTATAAAAAAACATTATGAAGTGTCCATTGCACTTTCACAGTGACAAAGTGGACAGTAGTTTTTCCCAGCTTTCTTGATACTATCTGAATACAGCATTGTTGTGGTTTAACCCGGCTGGCAGCTAAACACCACACAGCTGTTCGCTCACCCTCCCCCCTCCCTCTCTGGGATGAGGGAGAGAAATGAGAAAACTGAAGCCTGTGGGTTAAGATAGAGATAGTTTATTAGGACAGAAAATAATAATAATAATATGTACAAAACAAGTGATGCACAATGCAATTGCTCACCACCCGCTAACCGATGCCCAGCCTATCCCTGAGCAGCCAGCCCCCCACCCCAGCTAGCCACCCCTACATATTGTTTAGCATGACGTCAGATGGTATGGAATATCCCTTTGGCCAGTTTCGGTCAGCTGTCCTGGGTCTGTCCCCTCCCAGCTCCTGCTGCACCCCCAGCCTGCCTGCTGGCCGGACAGAGGAAGAAGCTGAAAAGTCCTTGGCTTGGTGTAAGCACTGCTCTACAACAATTAAAACATCAGTGTATTATCAACATTATTCTAATCCTAAATCCAAAACCTAGCACCCTACCAGCTACTAGGAAGAAAATTAACTCTATCCCAGCTAAAACCAGGAAAAGCATATATATAACATATAGAAGGAAAGCTGAATTTATACAACAAAAATATTATAATGATTGAAAATTATTTTATTATGAATGTCTTTCATCCACAATAGCCAGATAAATCTATCTGCAGCTTTAAAAATCATTACTTGACTGCCCTCTTGTAGTCTGCATTTAGATTTTTTTTGATTTTGTGGACCATGATCCTACACTTCTGTAGGCAGTACAGTTACAGACAAGATATGGCCCTTTTCCAAGGAGGATATATAAGAGTAATCCCTGTTTCTGTCCCTATTTGCTGTAATTTTGATCTTCATACCCTTGAACATACATACAGCATAAGTGTGTCCCAGCACAATTATTTCTGAAAATATAAGAATAATAATTATGTCATATCATCTAGTGATAGAAATTATAAACCTCAGTGGTTAGTGGTCTTCTAGGGGTTTACACCTTCTTGTAGCTAAGGGGGAGAAATAGGCACCTCCAGAGTAGTTAACTGCAACTCCAGTGCAAGCTACCTGTCAAAGTGGCAACTCATGCCACTCTAAGCTAAGGGAGATTAACTGCTGTCTGGAGATAGGTCTATCCAATAACCAACACTGGAAAACCTTTAAATTAGAAATGAGTGTCTATGATGCGGGTGTCTGTCTGTCTGTCTAGGCTCTCTTCATCATTAAAGGACAGCTACTTGCTGCAATCTGTCTCACTTGCAATTTTGTGTGGAGAGGTGAGGTAACTCACAGTCAAAGCTATTGCATTCTGCTATATCCAGGAATGAGGACACAAAAATTAGCATATGACATCCTG
The DNA here is from genome assembly GCA_011074415.1 of Stictonetta naevosa. NCBI lineage: Eukaryota > Metazoa > Chordata > Aves > Anseriformes > Anatidae > Stictonetta > Stictonetta naevosa. The sequence continues at coordinate 112,863 of MU012843.1, read as the reverse complement.
ACACAAAAACTAATTTTTTCAAGACAGCACAACCAAGTCCTACCAAGCAAAGAGATATTGGTCCTAGTTGTAAGGCCTGTTTTTATCCTTTTCAGCAATAAACCTCAGCTGAGGTAATATGAGTAATCTCCAAAACTTTCCACAGGGCTCTCTCTGCTTTTCCCAAAGAAAGTTTCTCCTGCCTGTCATAATCTTGCTTCATTTCATCTATTTGTCACCCTTGATTAACAGGGCTAGCATTGGCCACACAGAGGGAAGCTGCATAAGAGCTAGATCAGGCTAAGGAGGAGAAACTCAGCCATGGAACAGAACTCACTGCAAAACTTTTTTTTTTTTTTTTTTTTTTTTGTGTCTGTCTCTCAGCAAGCTCTTTATACAGATTTGTACATTTAACTCCCACAGTTTCACTAATATCTACATATATAAACCAACTCAACATTAACTTTCAAATCTGTTTATTCAACTGGTGGTGAGGTAAAATGAACATATAAATAAATGAATAATTTCAGCCTATATGGCTTGAATTTCAGGTATGCCAGAGTGAATGTCTCTCTTTTTTATTAGTTGTCAGCTTTTAGGTTTTGTAGGAAAAGGTGCTTTTTTTATTCTGTGTTTGCAGAGCATTTTACACAATGCCATTGTCATTTTCAACAGTGAGGTAAGGCAAGAATAATAAGTGACAATATAATTTATTTCTGCATTTAAATACTTGATTTATCTGTTCACCTGTTTGTTTGCACCAATGTTTAAGTAATGAACCAAGTTACTCCACCTTCATAAGATGTTGCTTGTACTTAGTAAAACTTATTCCTGTTAAACTACATTTGTTTCAATGGCCAGGTTTCAAGGGATGAACCTGGCCCTGCATATCTAACGTATGTATTGGACAAGCAAATGGAATTGAATTAATTGTCTTTGCCTTGATTTGCAAACTGCACAGTTATCTGCACATTTAATTCTATCCTTTGCATTTTATTTTCTGAGCAAGGACAGAATTGGCAACAGAGGACAAAAGGAAAAAATAGCTGTCTAAACCATCTATCATTTAAGTGATGCTCATTGAATTATCTCTCTCAGGGCCTGTCAAAACATGTGGTGACCTTGCAATATGATGTGAATTAAATGCCTTCTGGCCCCTGAAATATTGTTTTCAAGGCCAACTGTGTTCTTTCACAGTTTCCCTCTAGTAACTACCAAGAAATATTTGAAACATGCTGATTGACTCCTATGATTAGCAAAAACAGCTCAGAAATACAGCAAGGTGTGGTAACTGGCTTTCAAGGCAAAGCCAGGACACGTCTACTTGCAGACCTTTGGTGATAGTCACCGTCAACCCCATCCACTGAGAAATTGGTTAACACAGCTTAAAGTTGCCCCTGGGAGAGAAAATTTAAGTAGAATTGACTCACTGAATTTCTCCATTAATTATAGCAATAGTTTGTCTTCTGTGAGCAGGGAAAGGCTGTCATACTTGTTAACTGGTTGGGAGGACCCATAAAGATGTCAGAAAGTCTGGAAGAATTTGCAAAAGGCTGGCTCCAACTGCTTCCTGCACTTGAGGAAGCAAGACTATTTGATGTGTGCACCTTAACAGACAGCCTATAGCAACAGTTCCATAAAATCTGCCTCCTTCCAAAACTTGGATATGGCTCAGACTACCAAGGTGCTAAAGGAGTAAACTTCTCTTCTCCCAGTGAACCTCTGAGTTTCAGCTAGTTCTTGCAAATCAGGACTTTTGCCAGTGCTTGGTCACTGACCAAAGAGTGCGAGAGCGCATTTATACTAAATACAAGTAGAAAAAGTTGGTCTCTACCTGAAATATTTTTATAATTTCAAACTTGTCAGCTCTGTTTCCATCTAGATGCACACTGATTTCTCAGCTGTCTTGTGCAGCCTCAGGGATATGCCCAGAAACTGGTACCTGTAGGACAGGGACAAATATAGTTAATATATGAAGAAGTAAAATCTTGCATACAGCAATATGCTGTCAAATAATATGACTTTATGGAAAAAATGTATCATTATTCATTTTAGACATGTGAACATTGTAGGGGGTGCGGATAGGGGAGTTTGATCTTACTGCCAAATTCAGGTATTCAAAATTCATAATCATGTCCCTCCAAAATTGTTGTATTTAACACACTTAAACATTTGAGGTGTTCTTCCCCTGTTTGTTTTTGTGTTTTATTATTGTTATCGTTTATTTGAAAGTTTTTAACATGCAGGGTGTATTAGATTATGCATGTGAGCTTTTTTTTTATTATTTATTTTTTCGGACACAATGTTAACCAGACTTTTATTTTATTTGGGCTGTGTCCTGGTTTCAGTTAGGACAGAGTTAATTTTCCTCCTAGTAGCTGGTAGGGTGCTATGTTTTGGATTAGGATGAGAAGAGTGCTGATAACATGCTGATGTTTTAATTGCTGCAGAGCAATGCTTACACTAAGCCAAGGACTTTTCAGCTTCTCGCTCTGTCCTGCCAGCGGGCAGGCTGGGGGTGCAGCAAGAGCTGGGAGGGGACAGACCCAGGACAGCTGACCCAAACTGGCCAAAGGGGTATTCCATACCATCTGACATCATGCTAAACAATATATAGGGGTGGCTTGATATTGTATGAACTCACTTTAGGATAGAATAAATCTTGTAGTTAAAATATAATGAGAATAAGACATCCTCATGTATATTGTGTCTGCTAGCATCTTGTTGAAACTTGAGTTGAAACACATCAGAGGGGGAAAGGACAGATAACAGGATGCTGGCTGAAATTGGAATTAGGGCTGAGGCTGAAACTTGAGATAAAAACACACCAAATGGGGAAAGACAGATAACAGGTTGTCAGCTGCAGCTTGGAAAACAGCCAACCCTGCTGACTCAGCATTTTTTAGCAAAAGGTGAAAAGTGCATTGCGAGGAAGACCTATGGTCTTCCTCCCAAAGACCACTGCCCACCTCCCGAAGACCCCTGCCCACAATTCTTGGAAGAATCTGTGCAAGCGCAAAGGACTGATAAGCAAATTAGCATACAAAGCGAGAGTAGGCGGGATTAGATAATGAATATGTATAGGCGTTAATTGAATATTCATTGTTTTGCTGTATAAATATGAGATAGTTTACAACTTCAGGTATGCACGTTAGGCGGAGAGATCCCCCATGCATCCAGCGCTGCCAATAAAGAATACTTCGTCACTAAGAAAATTTCTGACTTTGTTCTTCAAATCAAGTAGGCGGGGCTAGATAATGAATATGTATATGCGTTAATTGAATATTCATTGTTTTGCTGTATAAATATGAGATAGTTTGTTCCATCAGGTATGCACGTTAGGTGGAGAGATCCCCCGTGCATCTAGTGCTGCCAATAAAGAATACTTCGTCACTAAGAAAATTTCTGACTTCGTTCTTCAAATCAGGCTAACTAGGGTGGGGGGCCGGCTGCTCGTGGATAGGCTGGACATCAGTCAGCGGGTGGTGAGCAAATTGCATTGTGCATCACTTGTTTCGTACACAATATTATTATTATTATTTCCTGTCTTAATAAACTGTCTCTATCTCAACCCACAGGCTTCACTTTCCCGTTTCTCTCCCCCATCCCAGAGAGGGAGGGGGGAGGGTGAGAGAACAGCTGTGTGGTGGTTAGCTGCCAGCCGGGTTAAACCACAACAGGCTGCCAATATTTATGATGACCATAGCTTTCCTATTTTTCCCTTTTACCCTAACATAATTGCTTTTGAATAGGTAAATCATGTTCTCGTTGCAACATAATTGCAATTTGTGATTCCATAATGCACTTAAATAGAGTTTTTGTTTTTATATGCTTTGCATTTCATTTTAATGCTACCCAAAGAAATTACCTAACTAAAGCTGTAACTGTTACTTTTTATTAAATGCCAAATGGTATCATCTATTTCCCCCCTCCCTATTTCTTGATTACAATCAAAATCTGTTTTACATTTTATTACAGAAGCACTTTCCTGACTCAATTAGAACCTTAAGGTTAATTTCCACTTATACTCTGCACTAAATATCAAGTTAAATGCAGGTTTTATGCAAACCCAGGGGAAAACCCACCCACAAGTTCGGCGTAAGGACCACACAGATAGCAGGGTTCTTTTAGGATCAGTTACTGCTGCTACTTTATTGATGACATAACTTCATTATATATCTATTGCCCCCCACATATTGAGGACAGGCTCCCTTCTTATGCCATTCCCCCACCGCAGTACTTTCCCACTCACTATTCATTGGTCAACAACTTTGCCCGGCAACAGCAAACACCCAGACGCTTCCATGCCTTAACGGCTGGAGAACAAGCAACCCGAGACGGCAGGGCGTCTCCTGAATCACCCTTCTTTGTTCCTTCTAAACTCTTTACATTCCTGATGGCCTCATCGTTAAGAGCCCGATGTTATCACCAACCATGGGGCTTGTCGACCCCCATGGCCACACTCCCACATCTCCCCCTTCTTTATTAACAGAAAAAAACACGATTAACACCAATTAAGAAAGCACGATTAACACAAACTAAAACACAGAGAAAAACTACCAGGCATACTAATTCTATCTTTAACAAACTCTGTAACCCCACCCCTAGGAGAGGCAGGCACTGAGTGCTGCCAGCTGGGGGGCCTTTGGCTGCCCCTCCAACTCCTGGAGTCCTTCTGACTACCGAAAAACTGACTCCACAATCAGTAACGTTGTAAAGTAGATATGTTTATTCAGTGCTGGGCAGCACGGGGGATAGTCCCACCAAAGTCGTGCGTGCAATTCGCTCGCTTGCATTCTCTTTTATCCCCTAAAATATTACATATGCATTAAGTTTCGCAACACATCTATGCATATTCATTTCCTAGCTCCGCCTAGCCCTGCTTCGTATGCTAATTATCTTATCAGTCCTTCTGCACTTGCGTAGTACTCTCTGGTGTTCGTCTGGGTGGTCGTCGGTGTAATATACAATAAATGTTCATTGTCTTTTGTATTATAAGAGCAAGGAGTTCTGTTTGAGGAGTGGGAGTTGTGAAGGTTTCTTGCTGAGATAAGAAACTGTGAAGCACCTGGCTAGGCACTGTACTTAATATAACAAAAGAGTCCAGCAAGGAGGAGGAGCCCCCTCCTCCCCCCTTCTTTCCCTCGTGTAACCACTCCCTGATAAGTTGTTAACCAAATAAGGAAAAAGAAGTTGAGTCACAATGCAGAGGAAGACTACGGCCTTCATCTTCACGACCACCAGAGGGACCGAGACGACCCCTGGGCAACAGTACGCGCAGCCGCAGAACATACCCGGAACCAAGCTATAAAAGGGGACTCTGGTGGGGGTAAAGTGTGCGCTGTTGGTAGAGCAGAGACTCCCCGGCCGCCCAGCGCTGTTTTGCTTGCTGTGCTTACTTGATTCAATAAATGTACTTATTGACCTAAAAGCTCTCTGGAAAATTATTTAAGAGAGTAAACTTATAACAGTCGGGATGAAGTAAGATGTCTTCATCAGAGCTGAACTTTTCACCTTATCTTCTTGCGCATGCTCTCTGAGCCCTTGGTCTCAGTCCAATCCATAAGGTTGGTTTGTCTCGGTTCCCAGGGTCAGAGGGCCCCCTGTTATCTAGGCACCTTGCAAGTGTGACCTTCTTTTAGTCCTCCTCCTTACTCCCTATCATAAATCAGTGCTGGCAGCTTTTAGTCCTCCTCCTTACTCCTCATCTGTGCATTCTCTCATGCTGTATTTGCACGTATGTTTTGTATTTTCCCAGCGCAGCACAAGCACAGTACATCACAAATGTAACATTGTATTTTCCAAGCACAGCACATATTAAGCAATGAGTGTTGTCTATATATTTATTCTTAATCAGTCACTC
>MU012843.1:82925-106921 GCA_011074415.1 Stictonetta naevosa | reverse complement strand
CTGAGCCCTTGGTCACAGTCCGAACCATAAGGTTGGTTTGATCTGGTCCTTGGGGTCCCAGGGGCTCATGTGGAGGCCTAAGTGCAGCACAGGCACAGTACATCGCAAATGTAGCACATATTAAGCAATGAGTGTTGCCTACATAATCAGTCGCTATCTAATTTCTAATCCCATGTTTCACTTGTTTCTGGGTCCTGCATATGCATATGCCCTCCCATACGTTGTTTTTTGTTTGAGCTGGAGTCCAAACCACAGAGGAGAGTGCTGTGATCATGTTAAGGCAGATGATGAGATGGCCGGACAGACCCATCGTGCTGACACCCATCTAGGACCGGCTCCTGTTAAAACACAAGCACAACCTTGGCCCCAAGTTATTAGAGTGCAGGGCCCTTCCCAGTGACTGGTGCTTTAATTTTTTAGCATGACTTGTTCCCTTTCTTTTAATTGAGTTTCTCCCAGATCTCTGTCCCAGATCTCTCTCCCAGATCTGTCTGTTACCTTTTCTGCTGCATGGACAGATGCAAGGACCTTCCTCTGTCCATTGATTAAAAAATTTAAGCATGTTCATGCTTTAGCTATCTTTTCCTGAGGGTCACACCCCTACTCCCCCTTTTTTGTTTTAGAAGCATAGCTTTTAGGGTATCATGGGCCTGTTCAATAATTGCCTGACCCGTGGGGAGAATAAGGTATTGTTGTGGTTTAACCCAGCTGGCAGCTAAACACCACACAGCCGTTCGCTCACCCTCCCCCCTCCCTCTCTGGGATGAGGGAGAGAAATGAGAAAGTGAAGCCTGTGGGTTGAGATAAAGACAGTTTATTAAGATAGAAAATAATAATAATAATATGTACAAACAAGTGATGCACAATGCAATCCCGCTGACCGATGCCCAGCCCAACACTGAGCAGCCGGCCCCCCACCCCAGCTAGCCACCCCTATATATTGTTTAGCATGACGTCAGATGGCATGGAATACCCCTTTGGCCAGTTTGGGTCAGCTGTCCTGGGTCTGTCCCCTCCCAGCTCTTGCTGCACCCCCAGCCTGCCCGCTGGCAGGACAGAGCGAGAAGCTGAAAAGTCCTTGGCTTAGTGTAAGCATTGCTCTGCAGCAATTAAAACATCAGCATGTTATCAGCACTCTTCTCATCCTAATCCAAAACATAGCACCCTACTAGCTACTAGGAGGAAAATTAACTCTATCCTAACTGAAACCAGGACAGGTATATCGGTCAGATATTGAATACCCCACTGTTGAAAAAAAAAAAAAAAGTGGGTTGCATGGGCCCCATATCCTGGCCCATTATCTCTTTTAATCATTTTTGGAACTCCTAATTTCGCAAAAGCTGACAGAAGATGTTTACACACAGCCTTTGCCTTTTCTCCTGCATGAACAGATGCAAAATACAATCAGAAAAGGTATCAATTGAAACATAAACATAGCAAAGTTTTCCAAATTCTGGCAAGTGTTTAACAAACAGTCCTTTAAGTCTATTACTATTAAGGTCCATGACTGGGGGAGCATAGTTGGAGATGGTAATCCTGGTTGAAGTGCTCCCATATCTTCCATGACTTCATTATTTTTTCTCAGATCATATAACAGTCTCCATTTTCCATTCCTTTTCTTGATTACAAACCCCGGAGAGTTCCAGGGCTAGTTGTGGGTACAATACGTCTTGCTTTAAGTTGGTAAGCAACTCAGCCTTCAGGCCTTATGTATCTTATTCCTCCCGGATCGAAAGGAAACAGATCCGGCTCCTTTTCAGGGCCTATAGGGCCTGGATCAAAAGGAACGCTCAGGTCACCGGGGGCATAACAGCAAAGGCCTGCAATGGCAGTAGCAGCGGAGGGGTCGATGGCATAGCAGGTGGATCAGTAAACAAGCCCGCAGCTCCCTCACTGTCTGGCAAACCACACTTTTCTGACTTTATTGATGACATAACTTCATTATTCTCTGTTACTGAGGGCCTAACTTCATCTCTCTAATCGAGGGCATAACTTCATTCTCTGTTGTATACCCATATTGAGGACAGGCTCCCTTCTTATACCCTTCGCCCCATGGCAGTCCTTTTCCACTAACTATTGGTCAACAACTTTGCCCGGCAACAGCAAACACGCTGCAACTTCCATGCCTTAATGGCTGGAGAACAAGCAACCTGAGATGGCAGGGCGTCTCCTGAATCACCCTTCTTTGTTCCCTCTAACTCTTTACATTCCTGATGGCCTCATCGTTAAGAGCCCGATGTTATCACCAACCATGGGGCTTGTCGACCCTCATGGCAACACTCCCACACACAAGTTGCAGACAAAGCCTTGTGGGAAGTTTTATATATGCTGCCAAGCAAAAATTTGATTCTTGAATGGAAGAAATGACACAAACTGCACAAATTCCACTGGGAGATTTATAGCAATTTCAAGTGAAGTGTACTCAGATACCATGACAGCAGTAGAAGATCTTACCATAAAAAGAAGTATGCTATATGTAAATTATAGAAGGAAACACTCAACTTTCTCCATGCTCTATAACAGATTCAGATGAGGACTGCTCTGGCAGCAGCTAGCCCACATGGAATTCACACTGGTGTTGAAACTAGTATTTGTGTGTGAAGGCTCACTTTCTCATGTCCCTGTTCCCTGCTACCCAAGGGAGAATACTGAGGAAACCTCTTAGACAATCACATGAAGTTAAAGGACTCTCTTGCTTCAGTAGATTTGGTAATTATTATTTCTCCCACTTACTGGCTTTAAAAATTTGCTTATTTTCCACAATAAGATACTTTAACTTATCAAGGTTTTAAAGAAGAAAAAAAATGCTCACAATGATAAGATTGCTCATTAATATCTTTGTAATGAATTATTTATTCTACAAAATATAGCAGAATGTAAATAAGAAAACAATGATGTCACAGTCAGATTCTGAGCACAAAAGCTTTGCCACATCCAAAATCTTACAGACTCATTAATTTAATTGTGTAATGTGGGAATAAAAATGTTTTATAGAGTTGCATTGTTTAAATGTAAGGAATGTGGCATTGAGATATATACCAGCTATATACCACATATACCAGCTGCACAGCCATTTCAATCTTGTATTAATTAATTATTTGTGAACCTCAGAGAAAAAAAAAGAAAAAAAAAAAGAGAGTTTTTTTAAGCCAGGATTGTGGATTTTCAGCATGCTGCTTATTCAGTTCAGCCTTTTCACACAGCTATGAAAAATGTAAATACCTTGCAATGTCTGTAGAAAATTTGTGAATAAATAGTATTTGCCAAGCCCTGGAAAACATAGAATTAATTTCTATTACTCTGCGTAACTCTGTGCACAGACCAAGGTAAGAAATATTAAGTATTGCCTTGGGGGTCAGGTGAGACTGTGTGATGTGTGATTGAGATGTACTTTTGTACGAAGAGAGTGTGGAATCCTGATCCGTGGTTCCATAGCTCCGCGAGGGGCGTGGCGGGAGACGGAGGAAGTGTGAGATAAGAGAGAAAAAGAAAGAGTCTCGGGAAATTTGGTGTATGGTAACCCTTGCACAGGGAAGTGCTTGGGAGTACACCAGGGAATCTGGTAAACTCATAGGTGAGCAGTACCCTTGCACGGGGAAGTGCTTGGCAGTACACCCCCATTTTCCAGAATCGGAACGTTAGTGTGTGGTACCCTGCAGGAGGGAAATTTCTATAGCAGCACACTAACAAGGGCTAGGAAAAAATGGGAAATATGAGTTCCAGGGGACAGGGAGATATCCCTGGGGAGTGCCTACCGACAGTTTTTCCTGAAGAATGATAAGAAATTGGAAAAATAATCTCAAAATTAGAGGAGATGATAAAAGAAAAAAAAATGGTTAAATATTGTGTATCAGTCTGGACAAAAGAACCAATTAAGGAAACAGCAGTATTTTGGCCAAAATACAAGTCTGATGAAAATTCAGGCTTTAAATTTATATGTAAACAATAAGATTCCTTTTTTTTTCAGAGAAGGAGCCAAGTTATGCTCCCTATAATCCTAATATTGCACCGGTGGCAGCAGCAGTCGCTCCAGGAAGGGAGACAGGGACTGCAATTAACACTGTCCCTAGAGGAGAGCGTACTCTAGGCTCTGGTAAGAATTAGAACAAGGTAGAAGAGATATTGAGAATTTTGCCTTCCCTGATACTAGCAGTACTAACACTAACTGTATATCCTCTTAGGTGAACTCCCCCCTCTCCTTGCTGGCAGAGAGGTGTTAGGGGTTTTAAGAAGGAGATGAAGTCTTTAATTGAGGACCCCATCAGGCTAGCTGAACAATTAGACCAGTTCCTAGGGCCTAACTTATACTCTTGGGGGGCAATGATGTCTATACTAAGTATGTTGTTTACAGGGGAAGAAATGGGAATGATCAGGAGGAGAGCTGCTATACAGGACTGGGAAGGAACTCATCCTCTGGGACCGGGGGTAATACCGGCAGATCAGGGGTGCCCACCTGCCGATCCTAGCTGGAGTGGTAATAGTGCGCAGCACAGGGGTCATGTGGGAGACTTGGGGTCGGGGTGGGGGAGTGCTTGGGGGTGAGTCCCGGGGACCTGGTGTCCCGGGGGCTCTTGAAAGTTCATTTTGTGAAGGGATGCAAGACATGGACTCTAGATGGCTCATGAACAGGAAACCTTTATTGCTCTTTTTCACTACTACATATACTTTCCCCGTAGCCCTACGCGCTGTCCACATGCCCGAATCTGTCATACAATTGGTTAGAGACCCTCAGACACGCCTTGAGCCAGCCAGCAATTGGCCACTGCCCAAAGCTCATCTTTAACACTGTAGCCAATTTACTTTATCTCAACCTTGCTTGTTTTTGTTTCTACCACTTGTTTCTTCATTATCTCTAATTCAGGGACGTGTGAAACAGCGCAAAGCCACCTGAAAATTCCTTTCCCACAGTTTTGTGGTTGGAGTCTGTCCCTGCTAGGATACATGGGGGGGCGCTCCGAAGGGTGGGAGGTTGTAGTGAACAGTCACTGGAGGGCCCTCCTGCGGGAGGCCCTGAAGATGTATGTCAGGAGGGGAGATGAGAAGGAAAAGCAGAGAGTGAAACTAATGGTATTCACAGTGTAGCAGGTAGTGAGGCAGAGGGTTGGAGAAAGAGGAAGGAAATCTTCAGGGGGAGTTGGGGCCAGGATGGAAAGGAGAGGAAGAGAGATGAAGGAATGGCGGGCAAGGAAGGCTGCCTGTGTGGCGGCCTGAATCCTAGCAGGGACAGGCTTTGAGAAGATGTTTTAAGTGTGGCCAGGCTGGCCACTTCAGGTAGGAATATCCGGAGTGGAAGAAGGAGGAGAGAAGGAAAATGGGATGAAATATGGTATACTGATATATTGTTTCAGCATCCTGGAGGGAGAAAGGTATGGAATTAAGTTGGCCGTTGACTGAGACTTTGGTGAAAGTACAGGCTGGAGAAAGGTAAAAAGAAGTGTTAAAAAGGGTTATTGAAGGTGTTACAGGTGTGGTATGTAGTATTTGACAGAGCTGTTTGAAGTTGAATGAGCAGGGAAAGAGGATGTAGGCATTATCTAAGTAACAGTCTAGAAGTTTTGGTATATTTGCTGTGGTGTTTGGTCAGTTTTCCAAGTATTGGGGAGGGACGGGGGATGGGGGCGGGGACAGCCTGCCCCACCAGAGTCCTCTCCACAGGCCGCAGGGGGGTTTTGTCTCCCGCGCCTGGAGTGCCTCCTCCCCCTCCTGCGCTGACTTTGGTGTCTGCAGGGAGGTTTCTCGCTCCTCACTCTCCCAGCTGCTGTTGAGCAGCAGGTTTTTGTTTGTTTGTTTTCATTTTCTTGGATGTGCTCTCACAGAGGCATGGCCTGTGTTGCTCATGGCTTGGCTCTGGGCAGCAGTGGGGCCCTTTGGGGACAGTTGAAATTGTCCATTATCTACCATGGGGAGGCTTCTGGATTCTTCTCGCGGGGGCTGCCACTCCAGCACCCGCCAGAACCTTGCCATGTGAACCCAATACACTGGGGTAGCTAGGTCATTACTGGCCTGTTAAGTATCAGGGTGTAAATTAACCAATGAAACCCTAAAAATGATGGGGGTAGAAGGGGCTGGGATAACAGTGCCACTTTTGGGGGATACCAAGCTGAGACTAAAGGATAAAATGATCACTGGACAATTATTGTATGTACCCAAGGCAGGGACTAACTTGTTGGGAAGGGATTTGATGATTAAATTGGGCATTCAAATAGTAAATTGTTAGACTGGAATAACGGTGTTATTAGTGGAGTGCTCTCAGGCTCTGAGAGCAAAGATATATTCACCTCTGACTGGAAAGACCCTGAAATGGGGGCGGAAGCAACAATACAGATGGACAGTTTTACCTTAGGGGTTTACAGGGCCACCAATTTATTTAGGCAAGTTCTAGAACAGATTTTGGAGCAATTACAACCTCCCGAGGAGGTATTACTGTTACAAATATGTGGATGATCTCTTATTGTCAGAACAGGAGAAATCAGTTGTGAAGGAAGCTACTAACAAGCTATACAACTTTCTGGGAAAGCAGGGCTTGGGAGTATTGAAAAATAAGTTACAATATGTAGAAAGAGAAGTCAGGTATTTAAGGAATCTAATGTCTGAGGGAAAACGAAGAATAAATCCAGAGAGGATTCAGGGAATTGTTGAAAACTAAGAAAGAACTAAAAATTTCTTAAGAGAAATATTTTTTTTAAGGAATCAGGAGTCACAAAGTCTGAAGGAAAATGGATACTCCCTGATGGGAGAGAAATGCTGAATAAAGCACCAATGAGGCAAATACTAACTGTTTTACATCAAGAGAGTCATTGGGAGGTGCAAGCAATGTGTGATGTTGTGCTAAAAAAGTATGTCTATGTAGGAATATACACTTTAGTGAAGCAAATATGCAGAGGATGTACCATATGTCAAAAGGTAAATAAAAAGGTCATCTGTAACCCACCTAGAGGGGGACGGGAGCCAGGGATTCGACCTTTCCAAAGTATACAGGTAGACTTTACTGAGTTACCTAAAGTAGGGGGATTTAAGTACTTGTTTGTCCTAATTGACCACGTGACTGGATGGGTTTAAGCTTTCCCCTTGGTATCTGTCACTGCAAACACCATGGCTAAGGTATCACTGGAGCAAATAGTCCCTAGATATGGGATAGTTGAAAACATTGATTCAGATCAAGGAAGTCATTTCACTTCACAAGTACTGCAAGGGTTAATGCAGGCCTTAGAGATTGAGTAGGATTTTCACACCCCCTGGCACCCCTCCTCTTCCGGGAAGGTGGAGCGAATGAACCAGACGTTAAAGAAGCAATTAACTAAATTAATGTTAGAAACCCAACTTCCTTGGGTAAAATGCTTACTCCTAGAGGTTCAAACAGCACCAAGAATGGATATAGGAATTTCACCATATGAGATGCTGTTTGGATTACCCTATCTGGGCAGAAGGGATGAGATACCACAATTAGAAACAAGAGAGTTTTCTTAAGAACTGTATTCTGGGGTTGTCCTCTTCTTTGTCATCTCTCAGGACCTGTGGTTTGTTGGCTCAAACCCCACCTTTGGAATTCCCCATTCACCACCATCAACCAGGAAATTGGGTCCTGATTTGGACCTGGAAAGAATCAAAACTCCAGCCTGAATGGGAAGGACCATTCCAAGTACTACTAACCACTGAAACAACTGTAAGAACTGCGGAAAAAGGTTGAACTCATACTTGAGTGAAGGCATCTGTCGACCCTAGTACCTGGGAATCTGTTCCTACAGAAGACTTGAAAGTTGAAATCCAAGAGAAAAATCTCATAGTGGACTCTGAGCAGGATAAAAGCTGACAATTGTAAACTAACCTTTTATTTTCACAGGTAACTAAAGAGTGTGACTTGTGATTGAGAGAAAGGACTGGCCTATAGTGAAACGACGTACTCCCAAGGGGTTTTTGTTCTAGTAGTAGTGTACATATATCTTATTCTTTGTATTGATAATCATTTGGAAACCTAAGGGTTAAAATAATGACAGGGAAAAATCAACTACTAATTTTGTTTCTAGTGATTGTAGGCCTCAGAGAAGGCCTTGGTCAATTGGCAACTTGGAAAAGGCATGACCAGATAATAGTAAGATGGGATACCCCGTCAAAATATACATGAATGTGACAGAGGGTTATGTACCACGGTCCGTCACATTTGATGCTTGTGAGGTATTAGCTTGTGGAGATTTAATAGCCCAACAACAACTGAGCAGAGAGAACAAATAACTGGGAGAGACCCAACAGCCAGACTGAGAATAGCTGTATGGAAACAATCCTCTATTGCCATCAGAGAAAGGGAGAAATTCAAGGAGAAAACAGGAGAGAAAACAGGAGGCCCTCTTTGAAATGCGGCAGTTCAAACATTTGAGATTGAAACAGGGTATGGGGATGTGAATGCCTGGATAGAATGGGTCAAATATACTTTCCAGAGTCTCAACCATAGCAATTGCTATGCTTGTGCCTCGGGACGACCGATTGACCAGATAGTGCCCTTCCCATTGGGGTGGACCAAGGATTCCCAGGGGATGCTATGTATGATTGCATTGTACCAAGAAAAGACTGCCTGGAAATGAGGCCTGTAAGTCTCTCTCTTTGATGTTCCTTTCCTTGTGTGATAGCAATATCAGGGTTCCCCCTGCATTCTCTACTGCTATAGGTAACCATACAGCTTGCCTCTCACGGCAGGGTGTGAGTGCTACCCGGCATCTGGGAGAATTTGCCTTGTACACGAGGACCTTGAATGCTACCAAGGACTTGATGGGAAACTGCTCAAGGCTTGAGAACCCCAGGGCAGATCTCTGGTGGTACTGTGGAGGGAAGATCTTACGGTCCACCCTACCATCTAATTGGGGAGGCAATTGTGCACTTGTTCAATTAGGTATACCCTTCACCCTGGCATTTGAAAGAGAAACATCACAAATACCCAGAAGAAATAAAAGAAGCTTAGGAGTATCATTTGATGACAGAGTATACATAGATTCTATAGGGGTGCCTAGAGGAGTTCCCGATGAACAGAAAGCCAGGAATCAAATTGCTGCAGGGTTTGAGTCACTGTTCTGGTGGGTAGCAATCAATAAGAATGTGGATTGGATTAATAATATCTATTATAATCAGCAGAGATTCAAAAATTATACAAGGGATGTGATAAGAGGAATCACTGAACAACTAGATGCCACCAGCAAAGTGGCTTGGGAAAACAATAGCATTAGATATGATGCTCACGGGGAAAGGAGGTGTGTGTGTGATACTGGGCAAACATTGTTGCACGTTTATACCCAACAATACTGCCCCGGCTTACCACCCTTGCCAGTGAATTGGCAGGAAAATTAGGAACAGACACTTCCATCACAAGATGTTTGGAATCTTGGTTTGGTAAATAGAAAGGGATGGTAATGTCCATATTTGCATCCTTGATCGTAAAAGCAGGAGTTTTGACAGCCATTGGTTGTTGCATTATCCCCTGTGTAAGAGGACTGGTACAGTGGTTAATTGAAACTGCACTACTGAAACAAATGACCATGGAGCCACCACCTTACTCAGATAAGGTGATGATATTAGAGGAGATGGAAAGCAAAGAAGGTGAAGAAGAGGAAGATACCTACTAAATTACATCTTAGAGAAAAGTTTTGCAAAAATCAACAATTTACAAAAAAAGAAAAGGGGGGAATTATGGGAATAAAAATGTTGTTTTTGCAGAGTTACACTGTTTAAAGGTAAGGAATGTGGTATTGAGATATGCTTGCAGTGATAAGAAAACTTAGCAGGCGACCTTGTAAAATGCAGACAACCAGACTCCTTAGAACAATTAGGTGAAGATCACGGTGTCAAGTCAAGTCAGGTAAGTGAAGAAACATTACCACTTCAAGTAGTAAAAAAGACAAAAGAAATTTGAAATTTAACAGGCCAGCAACTGAAGGCCATGTATTGTCTGTGAAGCATCGGCTAGGTTGTGAACCTGGATTACCCAGTCAGTGGGGAAACAGGGGAGGGTCCCGGTCATCGAGAAATAAAGTATATAAACCGTACTGTGTGACTAGTAGGTGCGCTCCTGCTTGTGGGACGCCCGCCATTGCAATCGCAAATAAATTACTACTTCACTGAGATCCTCGCCTGAGCCTAAGTTATTGGCTACAGAGTGTTTCTCACAAAACCAATTTCGTACAGTAGAAGGGGATAAAGTTCCTGTAGTGCACATAAGAAACATGCTGGATAAAACAGTCTAGCAGTCTAGGCTACTCCTGCCTCAGGAAAAGGCAAACTCATTCACGGGATAGCTTTTGCTCAGGGACCTGGATGCACTTGGTGGGTAATGCAAAAGAATGGGGAGGTCCGATGTGTACCTCAGAGGGATTTAATACTGGATGAGAATAGCCCATGAGTTGAACTGTATTATGTTAATTATTATATAATACTATATGTCATCACTACTATGATTGCTATATGTCAATGTCCTATTAATGGTATCACAATAACAGCCATGCAGATAATAATGAATGAATTTTGATAGAAATGGACAAGCACAGAGGTGTGATGGAATGAGAATAGGCTTCAGCATGTGACGATCCAGCATCACACACTGTCTCTTCTGCCCTGAAAGACTGCTGTGACAGATGGAGCCTGAAGTCAGTCACGGACTATGCAAACTCAGTGGACATTCTTTATACCATAGATGAAAATGGTGATTAATTAGAATCTATTGGAAAGGGTGTAACCTGAGCATGACATAAATGGTATGAAATAAGGGGTGGATATATGTCCTGGTTTCAGCTAGGATAGAGTTAATTTTTCTCTTAGTAGCTGGTAGGATGCTATGTTTTAGGTTAGGATGAGAAGAGTATTGATAACCTCAACTAGAGAAGTGTGGTACATTTCTCATCCCTCAGACTTATCTAGAGCTGCTTCCCCTTGTGGCGAAGAAAAGATTCTGCTGAAGGAGAGACAGATTTGCATCATTTTACTCTTCAGAGAAAATTGCTCATTTGCTAGATGGGTGCTCTGTATAAGGAAGCTCCCACCATTTCCATCCCCAGCAGGTGCATTTTAAAAGAAGTTGGAAACAAACTCAGGAAGAAAAAAACAAGCACATAACTTCAGGTGAGGGTTGAAAATCAAGAAAACAGATCTATTCCTTCTTCTGGTATGAAAAAGACAACTAACTGGCATCTGATGTCTCTGGGTCATCTAACACATTCCTTGGAGTGCCTCTTAGCAACTTGCCTGAATTTAAAGAAGTCTATACAAAACTGCAGAACTGTGTATGATTTATAGTGCCTCAGGCTAGTCATTTCTATTTCCATTTCATTTCTATATGTGCTCAGTACATAGCATCTTGTAACAAGTCACTTCTGAGAGCAGTTTCCAAATCTTAATTTATACAGAGGGGTTATTCCAATAAACACTTGTACATTTAAATGACTTCATGTGAGTATTTTTTTTAACATGGCAGTACAGAAGTTGAGTATAATTAAGTAAAACTGAAGACATGAATAATAATTACAAACTTGATCCTCTGAATTACAATATTAACTCATCTTTGAAATTTTATTTCCAGATTGTGTTTTATAATGGCAAAACATAAATAACCAGACAGAAGAGAACTCACAGACCGCTCTGCTAAAATTTGTTGACTAGATAAATTAAATAATCTATTTTCTTTCTACAAACTCCAGCTGGTGTGAACTTGGCCTTCAGTACCTACTAATTAAATGGAGAAATGTTTGAGATAAGAAGTTAATTTACTAATTAAATTACAAGTATGCTTTATAAATTGTCTTTTTGGCTTATTGTGCATTTAGAGAATTAATTAACAATACAGTCGGGCTACAGTTGTGAAATGCCAATACGGATGTGATTTGAAGATACTTTCACTTCTGTTTTCTATCTCAGATTTTATGACAGCTGCACCGTAATGAAGATGCTTGACTCTTAATTTGTCTCTGCAAAATTAAAATGGCTTTGTGGTTTCTTGATCACTGGGAGCACAGACAAAATGGTACATTTAATAGTACATTTCTGATCAGTATACATAGGCTTGGCTCTGTATTAGCAAGCTGCTATTGTTTTTTATAAATGAAGATTATAAAACTGGTTTGTCATTAGGTTATGTTCTTCTGGTAAAGTATTTTGAAGACTGTAACAATGATAGTATAAATATAATTTAACTAACATCATCAGTTAAAATTAATATTAAAAATATTTGTCATTTGTAAACAACTTTAAAAAGTCTTATCAATGTAAATTTAAAATATAGATACGTTTTTGTTGGTATGCCTAAACTTGCTTTTAGCGAGTTGCTAGTTTAGGTACTGTAGAAGTATAATAGAGTCAGTATATGTCCTCATGAACTAATTGCCAAATGACTATTCATCTTCCTCAGTATGTTTGGCAAAATTATTATTAAACAAAAATAATCTTTGTTGATTTGTTTGGCTTTTGAATGGCAGATATTTATAATTCATATGTGCCAGGATTGGCCTGACTGATCTTTTGTCTTTCACCTTTGATTTTTGTTTTATTTTGTTTTGTTTGTTTTATGTTTTAAAAGGAATACGAAGTTGCAACCCAATCAGAAGTCACTGAGAATTTACTACCTGCTGCAACTCCTCAGACAGAAAAGAATTTACAAAGGAAAAGGAGAAAAAAAAAAAAAAAAAAAGGAAGAAAAGGAAAGAAACCTTGGCCCTAACCATATCTTGAGCCACTGAACAAACAAGCCATTTTTTCTGCACAGGCAGCTATAAATCTTTCCTCCTTTATCACTTTTTATATTCTCAGTTAATGTTAGTCCATCCCATATTTTTATGTTGAGACTTTTACAGCCTTTGTTTCATAAACCAAATAGTTACTTTCGAATTTTAACAATATTTAGTGTATGCATATGAATGTGTATGTGTTGTTCCACTCTAAAGGAAGAAGACATTACTTTCCATTCAATTTGCTTTTTTTTCTGCCTAGTCTATTGGTGATTACAGAAGAAAACAGTAATAAATCATTTATAAAATCAGCACAATCCCTTCTACAGGGAAATATAGTGAGGCAGACTGTCTCATAAATTGTTTAGAATAACACAGCTCTCCAGTGATTTAGCCTGATTTGTCTGTTTAAAACAAACAAACAAACAAACAAAAAAACAACACAGAAACCCACAAACCCACAGATGGTGATTCCCACTTTTATAAAAGGGCTAGGGAATGTGTGCACTTAAGGCAAAAACAATGAGCCAAAGTACCTTTTAATGTTCTTGCAGACAATGCAGACAACATCACATTAACAAACAGACCATGGACTACAGAAATTAGAAGGAATGAAGCACTGTGGAATGAAAGTAACAAGAATGAATTTTCTGTATTTATTGCAGAGGTTTCATGTTCACATGGCCTGCACTTTTGCTTAATCATAGAATCATAGAATATCCTGAGTTGGAAGGGACCCATAAGGATCATCAAGTCCAACTCCTGGCACCACACAGGTCTACCCAAAAATTCAGACCATATGACTAAGTGCACAGTCCAAATGCTCTTAAACTCTGACAGGCTTGGTGCCATGGCTACGTCCCTGGGGAGCCTATAGGGGAAAGAAGCAAAAGAAGCCCCATTAAATTGACTCAACATCCCAAATCTTTCCACTGTCTTAGTATGTGGATCAGTGACAGTGACAAAATAGTACTGTGTGCTGGCAGCTTGATTTCTGACATTTACTGGGCTGTATGAAAGGTCACATCCGCAAACACTTCTGTCATATTCTCTTCCAGACTGTGGTATATTAAACTGAGGAAATAAGTATGTTTTGCTTGGGATCATAGATTCATCAAAATTAAAGATGGAAAAGACCTGTTAGTGTATATCACTTACATTATCCCTCATCCAATGCAAGATTACTCCCTGAGGTATATTTTCCAGTACTTTTTCCAGTCCACTTTGAAATGACTCATGCAAAAGTTTCCACCATTTCTTTCTAGAGATTAGCCTACAGTCTCATAGATCTCACTTACCCTTGGTTTCAGCCTAAATTTTCCATTACTCATTTAAAGTTTTTTTTTCATGGCCATTTGGTAAGGGAATTTGAGGTATCTCTCTGAAGCCAACCATCAAGCCTTTAGAGGCAAGCCAAGGGCTTTCAGGAAGGCAGGAGGTAGCCACAGATTAAAAAGGATTTTAGCAGGTTATGTAATCTCAAAGTCAGGATCATATTCAAGTTTATTAAAAACTTATTGGGATTCACTATTCTTTATCTATTGATTTGCCAGTTTGGTTCAGAGATGTATTCAAATCTGAACACATCCTGGCCTGATGGTCTCTAAAGATATAAAGCCTTAATAGAAATTTATGTTACTTTCTAGTTCACAAACATGAAATAATAATAAGGATTAAATACTATAATAGTTGAGGGGTATTGTTGGTAAATGTTCATATAGCAACAGGTATGTTGATAGTGAAACCAGTATTGCTGCTAGCAACGTATACCACAAACGCTCATTTGATCTAAACAAGAGAGTTAGGATAAATATTATGGGTATCTGGGAGATTATTGCTAGGTGAATGAATAGTTTGAAAACTAAGGTAGATACCATAGAAATCCAATGTAATCACTAAAGTATCTAAGTAACTGAAAAAGGTAAATAGAGATGAGTAAAGGGACCAATCAAATTAATAAAGGGGCTGTGATTATAGAAGATGGAATATACATTTATCCAATGAATATGAAGACAACTGATGATTAAGAGTATATTATGCAAATGTATGTTTCTGAATAGTATAAATGTTTGTTGTGTAAACAAATCGAACAAAGTTAGATTTGGGCAGACATGCCCCTAACTTCCAGCGCCTAATAAAAGCACCTTCATATAATCACTTTGTGGTTATGTGTCTTTGCGAATGCTAACAGTATCACCACAGTAATGGGGCTGAGTAATGCAGATGTCACAATTTTTCTTCCTTTACTCCCATCCTTGTATCCTGTACATCAAACTCTCTATATATGTCATACAAAATCTGAAGTCATTTTAATTTTTGACTTGAGCATTCCCCAGGTGCAGTGGTTAGGGCTCAGCCTGTCCTTAAACTAGTCAAGAATATAACTGTCTATACAAAAGTTAGTATCCTAAAGTTTCATTACAGCCAATATAGTCAGTGCCACAAACTAAACCAGCAGCTTAGATATATAGACTATACTTAAAGTTAAGGTAAGCTGAATCTTGTACCTGTCAGATTTGGTCTGGACCCTCCTTAAAATGCTCCAGCAAAAAAAGAATGATGGTTCCAATGTCCATGAGGCAGCTACAGCAGCAATTGCAAAGCAGTGATCTGCACTGACATCCCCCATTTTGCTGCTTCACCTGGAGAAATCTGCAAGGCATGGCAGCTGTTGCGGAAGGGTTTTTCTCCATCCTCTTCAGGATCTAGACTCCCAACTTGTTAACACTTTTCAGGTGAAACTTTCCAAAATACTGTCATAGAGGGGTGCAGCACAGGGCTATAGGCATCCTGTGGTGTCACAGAGAACATGTAAGGTTTCAGCTTGGATTCAGTCCATAGAAATCCCACATACCTTTGTGCAAACCCTCGTAAACCCACAAGGCCTTTATAAAAGCTCTCACTGAAATTATGGCATATTGCATTGTTTGTCAGGCAGAGTTAATAACAAGCTTTCTCCACCTGCAAGCTCAAAACATGAGAAAAATAAGCAAAGTAAATTTGAATGGAAGTAGAATATACTTTAGCTTTAATGTTGTTTTGGCATAGAGGGGTAAATTGTTTTTTCCAATGTAGGGATTCTGTAGCACTGTCATCGATTAAATCATCTCTTCCAGGTTCAAGACCAGTATCCAAACAACGTGTCATCTCAGTCTTATCAGAACTTATTTTTCCTTTTGTTGGTTTCCTGCTTCAATTCATACTCATTTTTAAAAATGAGTTGCACTCTGTTTTGTTTGCACATAGAGGACAAAGTTCTTTCATGAAAGTATTGTCTGCAATAAAATTGTCTCAAGCAATACTTGTATAGATTGAGCCTTTTACTGCCTACATTTTCAAAATTTCTCTGTTTTAGAGAGCTCTGAAACTGAAATACATGGAGAGATATGCATATTGTGAAAAAATCAATAACCTCTCCTTGTTTGATGATTAGATAAGAATCCAAAATATTTTCAGAATGTTTTGAGATACATGGACATTCACAGTTCATGAAAGAAAAGATAATCAGGCATAAACTGTCCCAGCACGGACATGCGTTTGAATCACCCCATGGGAAGTATTAGATACAAGTTACTGAGAAGCAGAGATAGTCAGTGGGAATCTCATGTCCATCTTACAGCCACAGCAGTCACCGATCTGTAATAAAACATGGAATAAATTGCGCTATGTTGATTTTGTTTTGGCTGAATGAATAGGTGTAAAAAAGTTCAAACAAGCAAGACGTCTATAAAATATTGGGCAGAATTTATTTTGCCAAGCTCAGATACACAATAGAGGCTTCAGTTTTATCGGCCAAATAAAGCAACACTCCTAAAACAAGTACACAGGCTTCTGTTCAGTTAATGTAGAAAAATAAGTGCTTTTGAAGTTCTCCAGTGGGAAATCTTCTGTGCCCAGGACAAGATGAATTCTGCCTCTGGGATTTTCTGCCACATTACTGTGCCATTTTGGTAGACCTAAAGGCTGGAGACATGCAGTATTTCACATACCACAGAAGATGGGAGTGCTGGAGTCATTCCACCAGTCTTCACCTTTCCACATGAGGACTTACTGCACACAGTCTGGAATGGTAGTCTGGATGCAGTTCCCAAAGAATAGGACAAGTATTCCTGAAACCACTGTAAGCATTTAATATTTACTAATTTCATGTGGTAAATTCGGTTTTATGTTAAGCCAGATTTGAAAGATAAAGACATTTTATCTGTCAACCAACCTTCTTGTTGTTGTTTTCGTTGTCTCATTAGCTGCTCTTTGCTGAGCTTTACCTCTATTTCCATTTTCTATCAGGTAGCAGTACTACAAACTGCATTGCCATACTTGTTTTTCACCCTTAGGCACACACCTATAGATGCATTTGCACAGCTTAAACAGTTTTAGCATACTTGCCTTCTCCCAGCTTCAATTAAGCCTACAGAAAACCTGAAGCAGAGGGAAAAAAATGTTATGTCATTGAATTTAATAGCTGCTTTGACGAAGTCTGTACTGAAATTCTGCATCATGTGTTTATATTGCTAGCATACACTCCAGGATTTTTTCTTGGCCATACCATCTAGCACTATTTGAGATGCAATTTATGGGAAGAAATACTCAGGAATCATTTCCAAAGGGCAATATGAATAAGACATAGATAAATTTGGCACCCATCTCTACACAGTCCTCCAGCAATTCTCAAAGAATTTATGCTCTGAGAGATCCCTGCACATCCTTGTACCACACTAGAAGGCAAGCAACCAAAATGTTGTTTCATGCTATGCAACAACTGTACCTAAATTTCTGCAATTGACCCTCATATTGTCAGACACTTTGAAGTCAAAAACAAAACAAAACAAAAATCAAACAAAAAACAAAACAAGACAAAAACAAACAAACAAACAAAAACAAGTATAAAATCATAACTCTATCTAAGTTAAAACAGTGAAATATAGATCACAGATCAAATCCAAACAAAAATGCTTTGGATGGATTCAACCAAAATGTGTCACTTGTCCTCAAGATCAGAGAAAGATTGCTGATCTTGCTTTATTCAATGACTAGTAACTAATAACTCTAATATTCAGAAACTAATAACTAGTTTTTTGCTGTTGAGGGCAATACATGAAAGAATAAAATCCCAAGTGACATCTCTGGTTATTTCCAAAAAGTAAATCCACTACTAAATAAAATTATGGAATCTCCTCAAAAAGTTATGAGAAAACTTAAAATTTATCTCACTCAAGATAAGCCGATAAGCCACCTAAGAGGTATCTACTGGTTCTAAGTTAGTTAGATTTTCTCTCTATTCAGGAGAAAGCCTCCAGAGAGTGATTCATCTTAGACATTTATCTTTAGATACAATGAATCATTTTTGGAGGTGCCAGTCTCTCTGTAGCTGCTAATGAGTCTACACAACTAACTTCTTAGATGGAGTCCCTAACTTTTAGATCCTTCAAATCAATAATGTCTTAAATGGTTCAATTTCTGTAACTTCTAAAGCAAGTTACTAGTTGCTGAGAAAGCAATATAAGACAAATATAAGTGACTATATCTGCAATATATTTTATATATCCTATGGCATTCTGAACATCTACCTGGAGCTGTCAGATATGACATGGGACTAACAGTAGTTTCTTGCTCTTCTTGCAAGGTGCCTGAAGGCCAGGTGGCCAAATGATGGACGTGATTTTTTGGCATATATAACTAGAATAATTGAATCAAACAGTACTGCTTAAAAGAACACTGCTCATTCATTTTTATTCAGATGATTTATGAACTGTGTTTTTTCACCTGTTGTATGGGTTAACAAATGTCCTGATACATGATACCCTGCTACAATTTAGCTTCATAGTCATTCCTTGTGAGTCCTTTCCTCAGATTTGAAAGGGACCATCAATGTTCCAAATGTGATTTACCTGGAGCAGAGACTTCTTAGGTCATCCATCAGTGTGCATCCTTCCATCTCACTCTATTTCCATTTCTGGATCACACCTTCAGCATGTCTCTAGCTATGTAATGTGGGGGGGGCACGTGAAGACTCCTGCTGTTCAGTCTCTTGTTCTGAAGACAGGAAGACTTCATCCCTAGCAATCTGAATCACACATGACCTCTTCACAAATGACCACATGGACATTTTGTGCTAATAGCAAAGAATATAAGGTAGAGAAACACAGTGAACAGATAAGCAGATAAAACCCAGTTGCCTTTGGCATATATCCCAAGTGGTACAAATGCTGTTTCTTTTTAAAATATCATTTCTTCTACTTGAATATATTGTGCTTGTGAGCTTCAGTTTTTTTTTTCTTTAATGCTCTCTGACAACCTCAGATGTCACTGTTGCACCCAAGCCATTAGGCCTTATATATTGAATAAATAAGTGGCCAAGCAGTGTAGTATTTAGGCACTGTGTAATATTTAAAAAGAGTGGGAATATATTCAGTGGCTTTCATCCACCTATTAGAGAAACAGTGGCACTAGTGTCAAAAGTTTATACAATTTCTCTTGCTGCAGAGGGGATGTCACATACATTGGGGGTGCAGCCTATTCGTTTTGCAGTCCTCTGTTTCCTGGCATATAATTATCATGGCTCATCTTTATTAAACACCAGCCTTATCTTTGTTTTGCTCTCTTTGTTCATAGATGTAACCTCAATACTGTTGCCATGGCTACAGTAACAGTAGCTGAGAAGATTTTGTTTGTTGTAAACAAACTGAGCTATACAGGCGCAGATCCTAGTGGAGCATTTCCAGTCCCCTGCCTTATATTACGCTGATTAACACCGCCATATCACTCCTGCAACCTATACCATATTTTAATTAGCATTAATTTAAGCTGTATCGAGGAGTGTTTCCCCTTTTGTGCAACTGCACGCCCTTTCTGACAGCTTTTTTCCCTATAGCAACAGCCTTAGGTTAGGACTGCAGCCCTGCTGAGAGCATCCTCACAGCAAAGCCCTGCTGGTACCAACAGTTAATATAGATGTACACACTAGCATAATGGCAAAAGATTGCTTTAATTTGCTTCCTACATTCTCACCTCCAGGGGTAACTGACCTTGTTCTGATGTAGGAGCCATGGTGATGTGAAAATGTGTTACTAATTTTGAAGCTTATTTAGCTTCAAGCCAATTTTTCAAAGTTAAGGGCCAGATTCAGTTCCTCACATAATGAGATGCAACTCCTCTGTAACCAACTGCATTGCAAATTCTTACATCACTGTTGATTTAACCCATAAACTCCCGTGTTCAAGGAAAAGGCCAGAACAGCTTGAGGAATAACCTGAACTTCCAACAACACCTGGTTTGTGTTATTATTGTGGTAGACTTTTCCACAAGCAGGCATTTGCTCAAATATTTAGACTTGCCTCATGAGTTTTATATTGGTTTTATTCACTGTGTATGCTTTATTTGCTTTGCTTAGGTCCCCCCAACACCTCCTTCACCCTTAATTGGTGTTACCTGGAAGTCTACTTTGCTTCTTTACAATGCAAGGATGAACCTTGCTCTTTTCCTCTCACTGACTGCTCGTCCACCACTCTCTAGTATAGAGCAAAACTGCCATTTGCAGGATATCAGCAGGAATCTGCAGACCTTGGATGAGGAATGAGGTAGTGCTGAGAACTGGATTTCTCATAAGGTACTGGACACAATGAGAATACTTCCAGTGTTGCTATATGATACCTCCACAATGTGAATGCCAGAAAGGATGACTTCTTCTGGGAACACGATACTCAAGAGAAAAAAAAAATGTCCGCATGTTCTGTATTTGTCTTCCCCTCTATTTCACTGATACCCTTTGTGCTAGAGATCAAATGGAATCAGAATATTAATAATATCATGATATACATCAAGGGAAATCTAATAGATTTATTATTGTTAGGCATATTTGGTCCACTGCGTGAAAGCTATAGGACCATAAAGTGAAAGGGTTTCAGGAGTCTTCTGGAAGGAAAGAACATCACCAACATTCAGAGCTTCAGCTAATTGCCTATCATGAAAGAATAACATTATTTGGGAGAATGAAGTAGGACACAATATTTGTGAAGTTAGGTATCAGTGATCTCTTCCATGACATTGTGGTTTAAACCGGCTGGCAGCCAAACACCACACAGCCGTTTGCTCACCCTCCCCCCTCCCTCTCTGGGATGGGGGAGAGAAACGGGAAAGTGAAACCTGTGGGTTGAGATAAAGCCAGTTTATTAAGATAAAATAATAATAATAATAATATGTACAAACAAGTGATGCACAATGCAATTGCTCACCACCCGCTGACCGATGCCCAGCCCAACCCCAAGCAGCCGGCCCCCCACCCCGGCTAGCCACCCCTATATATTGTTTAGCATGACGTCAGATGGTATGGAATACCCCTTTGGCCAGTTTGGGTCAGCTGTCCCCTCCCAGCTCCTGCTGCACCCCCAGCCTGCCCGCTGGCAGGACAGGGCGAGAAGCTGAAAAGTCCTTGGCTTGGTGTAAGCACTGCTCTGCAGCAATTAAAACATCAGCATGTTATCAACACTTTTCTCATCCTAATCCAAAACATAGCACCCTACCAGCTAATGGGAGGAAAATTAACTCTATCCTAACTGAAACCAGGACATATATCCACCCCTTATTCCATACCATTTATGTCATGCTCAGGTTACACTCTTTCCAATACATTCTAATTAATCACCATTTTCATCTATGGTAGTGATGACACACAGTATTATATAATAATTAACATAATACAACTCAACTCATGGGCTATTCTCACCCAGTATTAAATCCCCTTGAGGTACACATCGGACCTCCCCATTCTTTTGCATTACCCACCAAGTGCATCCAGGTCCCTGAGCAAAAGCAATCCCACGAATGGGTTTGCCTTTTCCTGAGGCAGGAGTAGCCCAGACTGTCTTTCCCAGCATGTTTCTTATGTGCACTACAGGAACTTTATCCCCTTCTACAGTATGTAACAGGTTTGATTGGGCAGGTGCAGCTCGGTTGGCAGATCCCCTAGTATTGACTAGCCAGGTGGCCTTTGCCAAATGCATATCCCAGTTTTTGAATATCCCAGCACCCATCGCTTTCAGTGTAGTCTTTAACAGTCCATTGTATCTCTCAACTTTACCGGAGGCTGGTGCATGATAGGGCATGTGATACACCCACTCAATACCATGTTCTTTGGCCCAAGTGTCTATAAGGTTGTTTTGGAAATGAGTCCCATTGTCTGACTCAATTCTTTCTGGGGTGCCATGTCACCATAGGACTTGCTTTTCAAGGCCCAGGATAGTGTTTCGGGCGGTGGCATGAGGCACAGGATATCTTTCCAGCCATCCAGTGGTCGCTTCCACCATTGTAAGTACGTGGCGCTTGCCATTGCGGGTTTGAGGGAGTGTGATGTAATCAATCTGCCAGGCCTCTCCATATTTATATTTCAGCCATCGTCCTCCATACCAAAGAGGCTTTGACCGTTTGGCTTGCTTGATTGCAGCACAGGTTTCACAATCATGAATAACCTGTGCTATAGTGTCCATGGTCAGATCCACCGCTCGATCACGAGCCCATCTGTATGTGGCATCTCTACCTTGATGGCCTGAGGTGTCATGGGCCCATTGGGCTATAAATATTCACCCTTATGTTGCCAGTCCAGGTCCACCTGAGCCACTTCAATCTGAGCAGCCTGATCCACCTACTGGTTGTTTTGATGTTCTTCAGTAGCCCCATACTTGGGCACATGAGCATCTACGTGGCGTACCTTTACAACCAGGTTCTCTACCTGGGCAGCAATATCTTGCCACAATGCAGCAGCCCAGATGGGTTTGCCCCTGTGCTGCCAGTTGTTCTGCTCCCATTGCTGTAACCACCCCCACAGGGCATTTGCTACCATCCATGAATCAGTATAGAGATAGAGAACTGGCCACTTTTCTCGTTCAGCAATATCTAAAGCCAGCTGGATGGCTTTCACTTTTGCAAATTGACTCGATTCACCTTCTCCCTCAGCAGCTTCTGCAACTCGTCGTGTAGGACTCCATACAGCAGCCTTCCATCTCCGATGATTTCCCACAATGTGACAAGACCCATCAGTGAACAGGGCATATCTCTTCTCATTTTCTGGTAGCTTGTTGTACAGTGGGGCTTCTTCAGCATGGACCACCTCCTCCTCTGATGACATCCCAAAGTATTTGCCTTCTGGCCAGTCCATAATCACTTCCAAGATTCCTGGGCGACTGGGGTTTCCTATTCGAGCCCGCTGAGTATTCAGTGCAACCCATTTACTCCATGTAGCATCAGTTGCATGATGTGTAGAGGGGACCCTTCCTTTGAACATCCAGCCCAATACCGGCAGTCGGGGTGCCAGGAGGAGCTGCGCTTCAGCACCGACCACTTCTGAAGCAGATCGAACTCCTTCATATGCTGCCAATATCTCCTTTTCGGTTGGAGTGTAGCGGGCCTCAGATCCTCTGTATCCCCGGCTCCAAAACCCTAGGGGTCGACCTCAAGTTTCCCCAGGCTCTTTCTGCCAGAGGCTCCAGGTGGGGCCATTCTCCCCAGCTGCGGTGTAGAGCACATTCTTTACATCTGGTCCTGTTCGGACTGGCCCAAGGGCTACTGCATGAACTATTTCCTGCTTAATTTGTTCAAAGGCCTGTCGTTGCTCAGGGCCCCATTCAAAATCATTCTTCTTACGGGTTACTTGGTAGAGCGGGTTTACAATCAGACTGTAATTTGGAATGTGCATTCTCCAAAACCCCACGACACCTAGGAAAGTTTGTTTCCTTTTTGCTAGTTGGTGGAGACATAGCTGTTATTTTGTTGATCACATCCATTGGGATTTGACGACGCCCACCTTGCCATTTTATTCCTAAAAACTGGATCTCTCGTGCAGGTCCTTTAACTTTATTTTGTTTTATGGCAAAACCGGCCTTCAGAAGGATTTGGACTATTTTCTTCCTTCTCTCAAAAGCTTCCTCTGCTGTGTCACCCCACACAATGATGTCATCGATGTACTGCAGGTGTTCAGGAGCTTCCCCCTGCTCCAGCGCAGACTGGATCAGTCCATGGCAAATTGTAGGGCTATGTTTCCACCCCTGGGGCAGCCGATTCCAAGTATATTGGATTCCCCTCCAAGTAAAGGCAAACTGTGGCCTGCAATCTGCTGCTAGAGGGATGGAGAAAAATGCATTAGCGATATCAGTTGTGGCATACCACTTGGCTGCCTTTGATTCCAGTTCATACTGG
Organism: Stictonetta naevosa; assembly: GCA_011074415.1. NCBI lineage: Eukaryota > Metazoa > Chordata > Aves > Anseriformes > Anatidae > Stictonetta > Stictonetta naevosa. Next base: position 83,039 of record MU012843.1, on the reverse strand, counting down.
AGTTCTAGCATGTCCGGAACTGCAGCACTCAGTGGTGGTGTGACTTCGTTCAGGCCACGATAGTCCACTGTTAGTCTCCACTCACCATTAGACTTTCGCACTGGCCATATGGGA
>MU012843.1:57868-82525 GCA_011074415.1 Stictonetta naevosa | reverse complement strand
TCTGCTGCTAGAGGGATGGAGAAAAATGCATTAGCGATATCAGTTGTGGCATACCACTTGGCTGCCTTTGATTCCAGTTCGTACTGGAGTTCTAGCATGTCCGGCACTGCAGCACTCAGTGGTGGTGTGACTTCGTTCAGGCCACGATAGTCCACTGTTAGTCTCCACTCACCATTAGACTTTCGCACTGGCCATATGGGACTATTAAAAGGTGAATGAGTTTTACTAATCACTCCTTGGCTCTCCAGTTGACGAATTAGCTCATGGATGGGAATCAGGGAGTCTCGGTTGGTGCGATATTGCCGCTGGTGCAGAGTTGTAGTAGCAATTGGCACTTGCTGTTCTTCGATCCTCAGCAACCCCACAACAGAAGGGTCCTCCGAGAGACCGGGCAAGGTAGACAACTGTTCAATGCCCTCTGTCTCTAAGGCAGCAATGCCAAAAGCCCACCGGAATCCTTTTGGGTCCTTGAAATATCCTCTCTTGAGAAAGTCTATGCCAAGGATGCAAGGAGCATCCGGGCCAGTCACAATACGGTGCTTTTGCCACTCATTCCCAGTTAGACTCACTTCAGCCTCCAATACAGTTAACTGCTGGGATCCCCCCGTCACTCCATAAATACTGATGGGTTCTGGCCCTTTATAGCTTGATGGTATTAGAGTACATTGTGCACCGGTGTCTACTAAAGCCTTATACTTCTGTGCGTCTGACATGCCAGGCCATCGAATCCACACAGTCCAATAAACTCGATTGTCCCTTTCCTCCCCCTGGCTGGAGGCAGGGCCCCTCTAGTCCTCATCAGAATCTTCATTCCTGTGTTTAAAGGACTGCCTGCTGGACGTTGGAGCAGCAAACTTTTCAGAGAACCCCTTTTTCCCGATTGTTTTCTTTTGCAACTCACGTACCCGTGCCTCTAGGGTCGCGGTTGATTTTCCATCCCATTTTCTCATGTCCTTTCCATGGTCACGTATGTAAAACCACAGGATGGCACGAGGTGTGTATCCACCATATCGTCTTCCTTGCACGGATGAGCGCTTACCCCTAATAGCAGAGACACTGGTTTGTACAGGAGGGGAGGAAAATAAACTCTCTTTAAGTTCCTGGACCTCTTCAGAAAGCTTCTCCAAAGTATTCTCTTTTAGTTGGTGGGCACTGGTTTGTACAGGTGGTGAGGAATAAAAATTCTCTTTAAGTTGGTGGAACTCTTCTGACAGTTTCTCCACAGCCGAGACGCAGGCCTGTAGGGAAGAGGAGAGACTTTCTTCATACTGGCGGAGTTGTTTAGCCACTTCATCCACTGTGGGTTCCTCATCCTTTTTCCAGGCCATTATTGCCAATGAGCTGGATGGTGCACTTTGTACAAACTTCCGCCACATGGGTCGTGTACACTCGACTTCATCTGGATCTGTGGGTATTTGTCCATTGTCTGGGTCCTCATAAATCACCTCCCATACGGCTAATTCCCTCAGGTACTGGATTCCCTTCTCCATAGTGGTCCACTTGCCTGGCAGACATACAATTTCTTCCTTGTAGGGATACCTTTCCCTCACAGCTGACAGGAGACGCCTCCAGAGGCTGTAAGGTCGTACTCCATCTCCAATTGCTTTGTCAATGCCTGCATCTCTAGCAAGGGATCCCAGCCGCCTGGCTTCCCTGCCCTCTAATTCCACACTATTGGCTCTGGTATCCCAGCACCGGAGCAGCCAGGTGACAAGCTGCTCACCTATGCAGCGACCAAAATCTTTTTGAACATCTCATAGCTCACGCTGGTATAGGTTTCGGGTAGTTACTGTTGATTTTTCAACATCCTCATCTTCATCCTCCTGCATCCCTGATGGCCCAGCCTCGTCTTCTCCATACCTAGACCTAGCATAAGACTCTCTGCGTTCTAAATGACCTGAGTCTCTATACCATTTTTTCACCTTGTCTACAGGGGCAACTTGTACTGCTACAGCTCGTTTCTCTGGCCCAGCCACAGGAGCTGGAGTGGCTGCAGGAGCTGGAGCTGGAGCGGCTGCAGGAGCTGGAGCGGCTGCAGGAGCTAGAACTGGAGCGGCTGCAGGAGCTGGGGCGGCTGCAGGAGCTGGAACTGGAGCGGCTGCAGGAGCTGGAGCGGCTGCAGGAGCTGTCACTAGGTTGATAGTAGTATCAATTGCAGCTCGGTAGGCATAGGCCAAGCCCCAGCACGTTGCAGTGATTTCTGTATGTCTGGTACTGCCAGAGTCATGACACTCTTTTTCCAAGCATTCTACCAGTTTTTTAGGATTTTGCAGTTGTTCAGGGGTGAATTTCCAAAACATCAGAGGTGCCCATTGTCCTAGAAACCTGCCCATATTCTCCCACACGCCCTGCCACTCACAACTATCCCGCCTCAGGACAGATCTCTGGATGACATTCCTAAGTAGTTGTTTAACCTTAAAAAAAACCTGAAGCGCATTCAAGAGACATAACAACAAGAACATGCTGGTCTGAGTATCCCAAGGATATTCAACATCTTGGAGAGCTATCGTAACTAGCTTGGGGGATAAGAGGGTACTGAAGGAGAAAGGGAGAGTGAACAAGTAGGGAAAAATATCTTCCCATGTCCCCTCCACAGACTGGCTCCCTGATGAAAAAAGGCAGTAGGTGTAATTATTAATAGTTTCTGAGATATAGTTTCCAAAGTACAGAGTCGACGACAGTGCTGAGTACAAATACCAAGTTAGAGTCATGGCCAGATATTTCATCATATTGTAAGCTATTGTTACACTGCACAGTACCGTAATGATCTTAAACCAGGGCCCAGAAAGGTTAAACAGTACGACAGGGATCACATACAGAAAGTAACGTGCTATAAAACTCAGTTTGGAATACAGGCACAGCAGACTTGAGATTAAAGCAATCAACATTCTGAATAGCAACTATTAAGCAACTCTAATACTTATACCAATTTTAGTTTAACACACTCTGGTCAGATCTGTCGTTATCTCAACCCTTCGAGCCCCACGTTGGGCGCCAAAAGGACTGTTGTGGTTTAACCCGGCTGGCAGCTAAACACCACACAGCCGTTCGCTCACCCTCCCCCCTCCCTCTCTGGGATGGGGGGAGAGAAACTGGAAAGTGAAACCTGTGAGTTGAGATAAAGCCAGTTTATTAGGATAGAAAATAATAATAATAATAATAATATGTACAAACAAGTGATGCACAATGCAATTGCTCACCACCCGCTGGTGATGGTATGGAATACCCCTTTGGCCAGTTTGGGTCAGCTGTCCTGGGTCTGTCCCCTCCCAGCTCTTTCTGTACCCCCAGCCTGCCCGCTGGTAGCACAGAATGAGAAGCTGAAAAGACCTTGGCTTAGTGTAAACATTGCTCTGCAGCAATTAAAACATCAGCATGTTATCAGCACTCTTCTCATCCTAATCCAAAACATAGCACCCTACCAGCTACTAGGAGGAAAAAATAACTCTGTCCTAACTGAAACCAGGACACATGATCAGTCCTTTTCTTGTGACTTTAACATCCCTATCCCAGCCTATGTAGTCTGAGAAGCCTGATGGTATTATAGTGCTCATTATCTTTCAACTGTAGCCTTAATCTCTTCCCTTAACACCTGTTTTCATATCACAAAATGCACCGTAGGTAAAGATGTGTCTTCCTTGCAGCCTTTTGACAAAATTTCATAACCTGAAGGAATATCACCTTGTGAGGTTAAGCCAAGGAAGAAACTGCAGCACTAGTGAATTTCCTGGATTGCACAGCTTTACATTCCAACTCTTCAGGTTACTTTAATATAATTTTACAGATAAATGATAAACAAGGTGACACACTGACACTCTCAAACTTGATGAATGGGAAGAAAAAAATTACACTCCCTGTGAACTTTTAAAATGGTTCACACTTATTTTCAGCTTAGAAAGCTGTTACCTTTTCATATAGCGTCTTTTTAAAGTGCAAATGGGAGCAAACCAGCATGCAGAGGTCTTTAGTAATTAGCAAATGTCTCCACAGTGTTGACAAATCAACCTGAAATATTGGAATAGACCAAATGCTCTATGGATCCAAACTTCCTTTTCCCTCTTTTAATTATGTTTTACTAGACTGACAGTACAATCAAAGGGTGCAATTTGGCAGCCCACCTAGGAGTATTTTCACAGCAGAACCTTCCTTGCAAATTCTTGTTATGCTCTTCCAGCAACATAACCTAACAATATGCTTCGCCAGTACATAGAGTCAAAAGACTGCTCTGAAGTTTATGGTTTTCCTTCTTTTTTCTTTTTTTTTTTTCTTTTTCCCAGCAGACTAAAAGGCAACTTTATCTTCAACATAGAAATGAAACCCAAACTGGAGTGAAGCTGCACAACAGGATATATTCTTTATCCCTCAGACAGCACGTGTGACATGAAACAAGGGAAGAATGAAGCTGTAGCTGGCAATTCAGCTACCTGAAAAAAGTCAGAATTTTGCTATACGTGTTTCATGCTTCAGCTTCAACCTTGAGTTTCCAGATGACTTTTGTAACTAGATGTTTAGCAACACTAGAAGAAATGGTTTCTGCTTAGGAGAAATACTAATCTAAATGTATATGACAAGTGAGGGAGAAAGGAATAAGTATATATTGATAAGATGGACATTTAAATGGTGAATGATTCACATTTTTCCCATGTCATACAAGAAACTTGTGGCAGAACAAATAATATGAAGCAGATCACTTAAGTCCTATTCTGATGTTTTGTCCATGTGCCAGTCCTATAGTGCAGGTGTTCCTATCTCCTTTAATTAACCTTTGGTTTGTTTTTATTATTATCAAACCTTTTTTTTTTTTCCTATTGAAATAAGACTATAACACTGTAAATACAAGAGGAATCATACTAAGTGACCTTAATATTAGTCACGGTGGCTGATGTTTAAGTGAGTTCCCAAGTCCTTGGCAGAAATGACTCCCAATATCTCACCTCTGCAATCTCAGTCCCCTTTTCTCCAATCCTCCTTCCTCAGAGTCTCTTTACTCTTTCCAAACTACAAATGTAACCACTATAGATTCCCCAGTATTCCTACTCAAGAGATGTAGTCATAATCTTGATGTGAATCTGCCAACTGTATGCCGAGTTCACTCTTCCAGTCACCCAGTTACATTCCTGATTTTAAAAAAAATCCAAATATTTATCCCAAAACAATTGAAATGCAACTTGAAAGGCAATAAGAATGTAATGTACAGTATAAATGAATACCATATTAATTCAATTGATTTGTGTGACCTATTCATGTGTCCTGAATCATAACATAGTAGGTTTGTGTAGATGGAAGAGATAAAGTGCTACCTACTCTCAAATGATACTTTTCATACCGTCTTTCTTTATTCTCAACCTACACACAGTCAGTCCTGAAGAGGATAATAGGGTAGAAAAATGTTACTGAAATCTGTTTGGGAAGATCTTGGTAGGTCACACAGTAGAAAAAAAAAAATCCTTGACAGACAAGAAGAACAGAAGAGAAAAAAAAGTTATTTCCATTAAAAAGGAGTATGAACTGGGAAGAAAGGGAAGAGATCACATTTTTTCTTCAGATTATTTCCAGACGGTAGTACTTGGTTGTTAATTAATGTGCTCTTTTTTTTTTCTGTCTCATGTGTATACAAATACACGTGTACACACATACACTCATATTTATGAACGTTTCTGCTATGAACTCTTGAACCCATTGGCAAATTTAAGATATAATAGAGTGGAAAGCAGCTCCCCAAATAATTTCAGAATAAATATCCAGGCAGAATAGTTTTCATAACATAGATGCTTTTGTAAAGAACCCTGTTACTTGAGTTGTCATGCTGAAGGTAAAGTCTGGGTACTAGATTAATATCCTATTGCAAACCAAAGAGTGAATTCACGTGAAACCCATTTACATCAGTAATGTATGTATGAAATGAATTGTATTCTCATATCTTGTCTATGCTGGTTATACTGGTTGTCACTTCAGTGAATACAGAAAAAAAAAAAGGAAAATGTTTTTGCACGTATGGTTAGCTACAAAGTGGACTTACTATTGAGGTTTTTTGTTTGTTTGTTTGCTTTTGTTTTAGGCTATGTGACACTATGTAAGAGAAAGATGCTATGAAAATCTGACACATTCTTGGACACTAGTGTTAAATAGGGATGAGACAAAAGACTGAGAAATCAGGCTGTATTAGTCCTATTCTTGCAAAATTGTTATTACTTCTTTCAGTGTTAATCTAGTACTAACTTGTGGCAGAGGCTATTCAATACCAAATGGGAGTTAAGGAAAATATTTTTTTTTTAAAAAATCCAGAATCAAATAGTATGAAGAAGGAGAAAAATGTCTTTGTGACCTTGTAGCCAAGCTTAATTAGAGGGATCAGTGGTACTGATCTATCACGTCAGAGTATGGCAGTCCTTTCCAGTTCTAGTTCTATTGAACTAAACGAGAGTTTGTCATTTACTTCAATCATACACAAAATAGATCTCAGGATAATATTTTAATTTAAATAGTTTTCTGATTAAATTGAACATAAGAATTGAACATGCCTCACTGAAGAGTAAAAGGATAATTTTAGATGTGCTTTGGCTGAGGTGAATAAGTTACGAGAACAAAGGACAACACAGAAAACTTACCACATTATTCTGGTGTCTTTTATTTTTTCTTTTTCTAAGCAACCTTGTCATAAACAGACATTCACATTCATACTCCAGTAAGTTTATTTTGTATTAAAGCATTCCTTAATATTACAGTAATCTAATTGGTTTGTGTGGTTAAAGGAAGATAAAATTCTTATATTCATTAAGAGCTGCTACTATAAATCTCCTTACAAAACTAAAATGAAGCATATATCCAATTCAAGAAGCATATGAACATTGTATTTGTTTTCTCTGATAGAAGCAGAACAGTGCTTCCAGTGCTTCATGTTACCTTGAGAGAATACATGGAGAAAATACTCAAGTCTAAAACACTGTGAGCCCAATTCTCTTTGCATTTACTAGAGTGTAGTTGCATTGTTTTAGCTGATTAATTAATCCAGCCATGTCTGCTATGCAATATTTTACAGTGAGGAAAGAATTGCTTCTTGGTCTTGAGTCTCCATAAGAGTACTCACACTGCCTAAATTTTGGCTGCAACTGAGTCCTTAAACTACAAGATGCATTTCCCCTTATAGTTAATGGGAGGTGGGAAGCAGGCTTCCCATGGGAGCTGATTGATGCTCTTGAGTTGAGCGCCAGTCAGTCATGATGTGGACAACTCTCCACTGATGATACAGGGAGACATGGAATTGTAGTCTATTATTTTTCTATGAATCTATCAGATATGTTTCAAAGGAAGGCATTTTGCATTGTGTTTTTGTCTGCACTTACAAGTGCTACTTACTACAGGTAGACAACTGATTTATCTCACTTCTATAATGTTTAGCATGAAGGCTTCCTGAAGCAGGGAAATTCACTGGGTAAGTTAGGTCTTCTGTGGCTGTTTACCTTATCCCAATTTCATTTGTTGGCAATTTACTCTGCTATTATAACTTTAGGGCAAGAGCTTTAAGGGTAGAGTGAATAAGTATTATCTTGTTTATACACAATATTCAATTAGCCTTGAGTTCTTCTTCAGAATATTCCCTAGGTTTTACAGGATGTAATTTCCTTGATTACTTGAATAAAATCCTTACTTTTCACTATTGGACAGCCTTTCTTATCACAAGCAGGCATGTAGATTCAGGTACTACCTGTGGGAATAAAGCAAGCTGGAATCACAATTGTTCCAGATGAAGGATGTTATTCCCAGCACGGTGGCATGATATTTTATATAAACTCTTTCTATCCCTTTTTTGTTTTCATGTACCAAGAATCATATTTGCTTTTCCTGTGGCTGCCAAATAATGAACAGATATCTTAGTCAAACATTCCATGAGTTTCCAAATGTTTTAGATTCTCAGAGAATCCCACAGCTTGACAAAGTTTAGAGTACTTCTGTCTATGAGGATAACCTTACATGTATCCCAGTTGAATTCCATCTGTCATTAGACAGCTGTACCTCCACAATATGCTTAAATCCACTAAAAACTTCCACCATCCCCTACACTACTTATTGACAGTGCAATATGTAAGAAAACAATTATATCAGTATTAAACATTTGCTAAATCATAAGTAATTTCAAACACAAATACAGACGTAGTGGACTTTTTTATATTGGTGTGGAAACACCATGTGACTGTTGCATAGAATAGGGAATATCTTTTGTTTTGTAGAGTACTAATGTAGTCTTTAAAATATTAATTTTTGTTTGGAGTATATTTTGGTCTTTGTTGTAGAAAGGTTGCATATAGAATAGAACTCTGGGATTTTTTGGGGGGAGGGAGAAGATTGCTTTTGGTTTTGGGGATTTTGTTTTTGTTTGCTTGCTTGTTTGTTTTCCTGTATAGTACATTGTCAAAAAAAAAAATCTTTTTTTTTTTTTTTTCTCAGAAAAAGAAATTATCTTTTGTTGTTGCTGTTGTTGTTCATTAAAAATTTGCAAATAATAAGAGATTTGTCAAGCCTTAATGTTTTATCTTCTGTCTGGAATGATTTGGTTTGTTTTCAATAAAACTTTAGATTGAATTTATCTAGGAAAGAAAATTATTATTAAGAAAATTGTGGGAGTGTGGCCATGGGGGTCGACAAGCCCCATGGTTGGTGATAACCTCGAGGTCTTCACGATGAGGCCATCAAGAATGTAAAGAGTTTAGAGGGAACAAAGAAGGGTGACTGAGGAGACTCCTTGCCATCTGGGATTGTTGGTTCTCCAGCCCTTAAGGCATGGAAGTTGCTCGGTGTTTGCTGTTGCCAGTCAAAGTTGTTGACCAATTAATAGTTGGTGGAAAAGTACTGCTGTGGGGCGAATGGTTTAACAAGGGAGCCTGTCCTCAATAAGGGATAGTGAAGTTATGTCCTCAACATGAGAGATGAAGTTAGGCCCTCAGTAAGAGACAGCTTAAGTTATGTCATCAATAAAGAAGTAGCAGTTACTGATCCTAAAAGAACCCTGGTATCCATGTGGTAATTATGCCACAAATGGTGCCCGAACAGGGACCTGAAGAAAACAAACAGGGACATGAAGAACAGGAACAGGGACAGGCTGACAGAACAGGGACAAAACTAAAAAAAGAAGAATGAATAGGGACAGGCTAGCAGAACAGGTACCAGGACAGGAAAAGGGACATTGATCACCTCATTAAGACAGGTTTGGCCAAACTCAGCAAACCACTCAAAGAAGCTCATACTGAAAATCACTGGAAAGAAGAGCACTGGAGCTGGAAAGACGCTCGTACTGAAAGTCGCTGGAAAGAGGCGCACCAGAGCTGGAAAGAGGCTTGTACTGAAAATGGCTGGAAGGAAGCGCACCCGAGCTGGAAAGAAGCTCAAGCTGAGAGAAGCAGACCCACGCACACAATTGCCCTTCACTGGCTGAAGGTAAGCAGTTGCGCTATGGGGAATCATATGGCCCTAGAAACAAAAAATATCCTGGTAACCTTACACCTTATTCCCTCCATTACAAATCAGACAGTTTATGATCCTGAAACATGGGATCAAATTCAGTTCAAGGTGTGGGACTCTGCTACTAAAAACAACAAGGTTGTGGCGGGATTGCTCGGCACCTGGTCAGCAATTTCTGAGGCCTTAAAGAGCCATGTGGGACCACAATCAGAAACGCGTGGTTTGCCAGACAGTGAGGGAGCTGCGGGCTTGTTTACTGATCCTCCTGCTACAAAACTGCAGGCCTTTGCTGTTACACCCCCTGGTGACCTGAACGTTTCTTTTGATCCAGGCCCTATAGGCCCTGAAAAGGAGCTGGATCTGTTTCCCTTCGATCCGGGAGGAATAAGATACATAAGGCCCAAAGGCTGAGTTGCTTAATAACTTAAAGCAAGACGTATTGTACCCACGACTAGCCCTGGAACTCTCCGGGGTTTGTAATCAAGAAAAGGAATGGAAAATGGAGACTGTTATATGATCTGAGAAAAATTAATGAAGTCATGGAAGATATGGGAGCACTTCAACCAGGATTACCATCTCCAACTATGCTCCCCCAGTCATGGACATTAATAGTAACAGACTTAAAGGACAGTTTGTTAAACACCTGCCAGAATTTGGAAAACTTTTCTCTGATTATATTTTTGCATCTGTTCATGCAGGAGAAAAGGCAAAGGCTGTGTGTAAACATCTTCTGTCAGCTTTTGCAAAATTAGGAGTTCCAAAAATGATTAAAACAGATAATGGGCCAGGATATGGGGCCCATGCAACCCACTTTTTTTTTTTTTTCAACAGTGGGGTATTCAATATCTGACAGATATACCTCATTCTCCCCACGGGTCAGGCAATTATTGAACAGGCCCATGGTACCCTAAAAGCTATGCTTCTAAAACAAAAAAGGGGGAGTAGGGGTGTGACCCCCAGGAAAAGATAGCTAAAGTCTGCTATGTTCTTAAACTTTTAAATCGATGGACAGAGGAAGGTCCTTGCATCTGTCCATGCAGGAGAAAAGGTGACAGACAGATCTAGGAGACAGATCTGGGAGAAACTCAGTTAAAGAAAGAGCACAAGTCATGGTAAAAAATTACAGCACCAATCATTGGGAAGGGTCCTGCACTCTAATAAATTGGCACCGAGGTTGTGCTTGGGTTTTAACAGGAGCCGGTCCTAGATGGGTGTCAGCAACATGGATCTGTCCAGCCATCTCATCATCTACCTTAACGTGATCACAGCACCCTCCTCCACGGTTTGGACTCCAGCTCAAACAAAAAACAACGTCTGGGAGGGTCCCGCTGGCATATGCAGGACCCACAAACAAGGACTCCAGGAGTTGAAGGGGCAGCCAGAGCTCCCCGGCTGGGCAGCACTCAATGCCTGCCTCTCCTAGGGGTGTGGTTACAAAGTTTGTTAAAGATAGAATTAGTATGCCTGGTAGTTTTTCTCTGTGTTTTATTTTGTGTTAATCGTGCTTTCTTAATTTGTGTTAATCGCGCTTTTTTCTGTTAATAAAGAAGGGGGAGATGTGGGAGTGTGGCCATGGGGGTCGACAAGCCCCATGGTTGGTGATAACATCGGGCTCTTAACGATGAGGCCATCAAGAATGTAAAGAGTTTAGAGGGAACAAAGAAGGGTGATTCAGGAGACGCCCTGCCGTCTCGGGTTGCTTGTTCTCCAGCATGGAAGTTGCTGAGTGTTTGCTGTTGCCAGGCAAAGTTGTTTACTAGTGAATAGTTGGTGGAAAAATACTGCTGTGGGACAAATGGAATAAGAAGGGAGCCTGTCCTCGATAAGGGATAATGAAGTTATGTCCTCAATATGAGAGATGTAGTTACCCCCTCAGTGTGGGAACAAAAATGTTGTTTTTGCACAGAGTTACACTTTTTAAAGGTAAGGAATGTGGTATTGAAATATGCTTGCAGTGATAAGAAAGCTTAGCAGAGGACCTTGTAAAATGCAGACAAACAGAATCCTTAGAGCAATTAGGCAGAAATCACCGTGTCAATTCAAGTCAGATAAGTGAAGAAACATTACCACTTCAAACAGTAAAAAAGTCAAATAAATTTGAAATTTAACAGGCCGACAACTGAAGGCCATGTATTGTTTGTGAAGGATGTGGTCTACCTTGATTTCAGTAAGGCTTTTGACACCGTTTCCCACAACATTCTCCTCAAGAAACTGGCTGCTCTTGGCTTGGACTGGCGTATGCTTCGTTGGGTTAAAAACTGGCTGGGTAGCCATTCACCCAAAGAGTCGTGGTGAATGGAGTTAAATCCACTAGTGGAGTTCCCCAGGGCTCAGTACTAGGGCCAGTTCTCTTTAATATCTTTATCGATGACCTGGATGAGGGGATCGAGTGCACCCTCAGTAAGTTTGCAGAAGATACTAAGTTAGGTGCATGTGTCGATCTGCTCGAGGGTAGGAAGGCTCTGCAGGAAGATCTGGATAGGCTGGTCCGATGGGCTGAGGCCACCTGCATGAAGTTCAACAAGGCCAAGTGCCGGGTCCTGCACTTGGGGCACAACAACCCCAAGCAGAGCTACAGGCTGGGAGATGAGTGGCTGGAAAGCTGCCTGTCAGAGAAGGACCTGGGAGTATTGGTTGATAGTCGGCTGAATATGAGCCAGCAGTGTCCTCAGGTGACCAAGAAGGCCAACAGCATCCTGGCTTGTATAAGAAACAGTGTGACCAGCAGGACTAGGGAAGTGATTGTACTCGGCTCTGGTGAGGCTGCACCTCGAGTACTGTGTTCAGTTTTGGGCCCCTCACTACAAGAAGGACATCGAGGTGCTCGAGCGAGTCCAGAGAAGGGCAACGAAGCTGGTGAGGGGCCTGGAGAACAAATCTTATGAGGAGCAGCTGAGGGAGCTGGGATTGTTCAGCCTGGAGAAGAGGAGGCTCAGGGGTGACCTTGTCGCTCTCTATAGGTGCATTAAAGGAGGCTGTAGCGAGGTGGGGATTGGTCTATTCTCCCAGGTGCCTGGTGACAGGACAAGGGGGAATGGACTAAAGTTGCATCAGGGGAGGTTTAGGTTGGATATTAGGAAGAACTTCTTTACTGAAAGGGTTGTTAGGCATTGGAATGGGCTGCCCAGGGAAGTGGTTGAGTCACCATCCCTGGAGGTCTTTGAAGACGTTTAGCTTAGTGATATGGTTTAGTGGAGGACTTGGTAGTGTTAGGTCAGAGGTTGGACTAGGTGATCTTGGAGGTCTCTTCCAACCTAGATGATTCTGTGATTCTCTGATTACCACTTCAAACAGTAAAAAAGTCAAATAAATTTGAAATTTAACAGGCCGACAACTGAAGGCCATGTGTTGTCTGTGAAGCATCGGGTAGGTTGTGAACCTGGATTACCCAGTCAGTGGGGAAACAGGGGAGGGTCCCGGTCATCGAGAAATAAAGTATATAAACCGTACTGTGTGACTAGTAGGTGCGCTCCTGCTTGTGGGATGCCCGCCATTGCAATTGCAAATTACTACTTCACTGAGATCCTCGCCTGAGCCTAAGTTATTGGCTACAGAGTGTTTCTCACATCAGTAAGAGAGAGCTGAAGTTATGTCATCAATAAAGTAGCAGTTACTCATCCTAAAAGAACCCTGGTGTCCATGTGGTCTTTACACCACAAAAATATCCAGAAAAATATCTGTATGTGCTTCTCCTCCAGTAGAAGACTAATTTTTAATGTCCTAAATATATGCTGTTGCTCATCTGTGGGAGAATTGTAGCATCAGAAAAAGACACTTCTACCAGCAGAAGACATAGAACATACTAAATTCCTTTTTTTCACACATGAAGACATCAATTACTTTGTGTTAGTTGGGCAAGAGTTGTCAATCAGAAAATGAAAGTGCTCAGGGATCCCTCAGTAGCTTACAAAAATATTTCTACTATCTAGAATTTCAATTAAATTTAAATTTACATTTAATTGACTTTATCTTTCTCATTTATTTCTGTTCACAGATGTATGTATAATTGCATTTATTCTAATTAATATTTGCTGAATTTTAATCTACAATCATGTGCTGCTGCTTAACATGGTTATTTTTCTAAGTAATTCTCAAAAAGGTTCTTATTAAAACTTTTTACGAATCCATGAAACATATGCTTTCTGAATTATCTTTTTCCTTTCTGGATTTTCAGAGCTTATGATTTATTATTAACATTTTGTTTATTGAAATGTATGCAGTTTGAGTTTATCAAGGTCTAGTTATTCAAGTTATCTCATGCTGTTTTTCCCTCAATTAGATTGCTCATCCGGTTCCACAAGAACAAAGATACTATTAGTTTGTTATCCATTGTATATCTCCATGTTGTCTTCTCAGAAGAAACCCAAGATAGTCACACTGACTAGTACTCTGCTATGTTGGTTTGTGTCCCTGAATTGACTCACCAGCCATCCAGCTGTCATCTGGACAAGGAACTTTGGAAGATGATTTTGGCCTTAGGGAAAGTGCTTTTAAATAGTTTATCTCCAAATGCCCGAATATTTTCACAACCGTGGTTAGAAGTTAGAGATCCTCAAAGGTCCTTAGGGATGAGATATCTAATCAAGACTTAATTGGATACCCACAGCAACTAAGTTTCTGTAACTGTCTCTGCATGCACTTGGCAAGTATGAGGCAGTGTGATTTGTCTTAATCATCTTTGGTGATGCATTAAGCTATGTGAAATTACTTCATATTTTGCAGAAACTAAGATTAAGCAATCAGACATTTACTCCAGTTCACTTGACACACAGTCAATTCTTAAACTTGCTGATCTTATGGGCATTTATTTGCCTCTCTAAGGATATATAACCAGCATGCAAAGCCATTACTGTCCTGTAAATTTCATAGCTAGCCATCAAACTTTGATAAATGCTTTATTTTTCACAGGTGGCTTTGGACAAAACAAATAATATGCTGGTGTTTCTCCAGAGATATGTTTTGTTTGTTTGTTTTTAGTTTTAGACCTGATGCATTTTCAATCTAGATGCTCCTCTGTCTACAATTCCACCTTAGATTAATCTCACTCTTATTCTGGGTAACTAAATGTAATTTGCCTGGATGTTCATATTCAAGCAACATCATGAGGGAATTTTTCTGTACTTGTAGACAGGATTTCTTTGTTCATGATAAAGGTGAGGTTAATAATTCACAGTTAGAAAGAATTTTCCTATTCTGGATCATTGTTGTCAGTGGACAGTTTTCCAGTCTAGTGTTGTGGTTTAACCACAAAAATTAAAAGATCTAAATACTTCTGTTATTATTATTTGTGTTTATTATTTTTATTCATTATAATATTCCCCCACCACCCTCCCCCTCCCAGTCAATGCATTAATTAATACAAAGTAAAAAGAATGTTTGGGGGATGTTGTACATCTACAAGTAAGAAACTGTTGTGGAATATATATGCTATATATAGTGTTCAGAAGGCTATATGCCTATGCAATGTCATTGGGGTGGCTGAATGACAGTCCCATTTGAAAACTGTTTAATCATTAAAAAAAGGCCTAAACCACAATCAAATGCATCTTAAAATTACTGAACTAAAATATGTTGATTGAGTTAACCTACATTCTTCCAGATTATCATCATGAACATTTTCAGCATTTCAGTTTTGCCTCA
Source organism: Stictonetta naevosa (assembly GCA_011074415.1). NCBI lineage: Eukaryota > Metazoa > Chordata > Aves > Anseriformes > Anatidae > Stictonetta > Stictonetta naevosa. Next base: position 67,429 of record MU012843.1, on the reverse strand, counting down.
AAAACTGTTATAAGATGGGAAAATTTTCCAAGAACATATCATGTCTCTGCATCTTTTGGGACTAGAAACCTCTGTGCTACTTTTATAGTATTTTAGGAAATGGTGAAATTACTTCATCTCAATTTGAAATATTTCCCATACATGTGAGTTTATAAGCAGTGTTACTGACAGTCTGAAATCCTGAATGCTTATAGAGAACTGGAATGGGAATAGAAGGATCTCTGTAACCATTAAAGTTGCTTCCTTTAAATAAAGTAGCAAAGTAAATAACTTACTACCTTAAACAGTACAAGACTGCTGAAAGTGGACAACGGTCACCCAAGTGCCAGAGTTGACAACTGTATCCTCATAAATGGACAGCTATTAAACAGATGAGATGCTAATACATACCAACAATCTAATGCTGTCAGAAATGCAAAAGCCAAAACCTGAGGTGCAAATTATGGGCTTTTCTGAGAGCCAGATCTATCCACCACAGAGGTATACATTCCTTAGGGTAGGTCAGCCTTCAGTGCCTTGAATCTGTTGTATTCTGACCTGGAGAATATACAAATCTTATCTTATGTGATAATTTCTTAAACCCTCAACATTATGCCTTGCTTAGGAAAAATGCAAATGATAAGAGACTCCTTACCCAAAGAAGAGAAAATAAATACATGCAATATATTTTTTCTAACAGTTCTTTATACAGCATACACACACACGTTCATAGACATACATATAGTTGCTTGACAGCCCTACTGCCAATGACATCTGGTTATCTACAGTCTCCTTTACAAGAACCTTGCTCTCTACAATGCACCACTGCCTCTCCTCTGTGTAAGATAAACATGGCAAACACAGACAGCAACAAGGAAGTGGTATCACAGTCCCTGCTTGGTGGCAGCAGCAGCTACAGCAGCAGCAGGGGCTCAGCAAACCTCCCCAATGTTTGTTTGTTTATGTGCTCTGATAATCCAGATAAGAAAGTTGCATGAAACAAGACTTTATTATGGCATGAAGCAAGACTATTATGGCACTGGGGGCTGGTTAGAAAGCTTCTCTCTCTCTTTATTTAAATGGCCATTTAAATTACTTCTTGCAGACTTTGACAAAGCTTTCATTATCACACACAGGGATGATGCACAAATTCAAACCGAATCTTTCATCTTAATAAACATGAACCCAGATCCCCATTTGGATCATGGATGCTGCTTGTGGGCTCTCTCCAGATTTTCTGCCAAACACTGCCACCAAGTGTGAATCTTAGATTTTCCCCTGAGCGGGTGAGAAGGGAAGGGACCTGCCTGCAAGGTCCTGCTTCTAGTGACCTACCTCAACAGGGATTTGAAAGAGCCCAGAAATGCATCCACATCAATGTTTCATCCTCTTTATATTTCCTGTGTAAAACAGAGCTGTGAAAAGCTGTCTGGCATGCAGCTAAAGTAGTATTTCTTTCACAATAATTTCTAAAGACTCCCAGACAAAGTGGGAGATACTGTAACAGCCACCGGTACAAATGAAAAGGGAGCCCAGTCCTTCATCTAAAAGAATAAGAGAGAGGTGGAGTGAGAGGTGACTAATGCCTCAAGAGAGAAGAATCCAAATCAGAAAGATAAAGGAAATGCATTGATGTGTCTGATACAAAACCACAGTTCTCAAGCACCAGAATAATATCTTAGTAAGATGACTGCCTTTTGCCCCTTTAGTTTTGTACCATAGTAAGCAATGTAGCACACAACACTACTATGAGAAATAGTGGGTTATCATGGCTCGCGAAAAACTGACTCCACAATCAGTAAGATTGTAAAGTAGGTATGTTTATTCAGCACTGGGCAGCATGGGGGGGGGGGGTAGTCCCACCAAAGTCGTGCGCACAATTCACTCGCTTGCATTCTCTTTTATCCCCTAAAATATTACATATGCATTAAGTTTCGCAACACTTATATGCATATTCATTTCCTAGCTCCGCCTAGCCCCGCTTCGTATGCTAATTATCTTATCAGTCCTTCTGCGCTTGTGTAGTACTCTCTGGTGGTCATCCGGATGGTCGTCGGGATGAAGTAAAACATCTTCATCATAGCTGAACTTTTCACCTCGTCTCCCTGCGCATGCTCTCTGAGCCCTTGGTCACAATCTGGGCCATAAGGTTAGTTTGGTCCAGTTCTTCGGGGTCCGAGGGGCTCATCTGGAGGCCTAAGCGCAGCACAGGCACAGTACATCACAAATGTAGCACATATTAAGCAATGAGTGTTGCCTACATATTTATTCTTAATCAGTCGCTCTCTAATTTCTAATCCCATGTTTCAGTCCCCCCTTTTCTGGAAGATCTAGTAAATTCTTTTACTTAATACAACAATTTTTCTTCCCCATCTCTATGATATGTATCCCCCAATGCCTTGCCATGTACTTTCGTCAAGGAAGTTAATATCGCCATTCCTTGTAACAATTTCCAATTCCAAAAAAGTATTCCAAAAGACAATATTAAACTTATACCAATTAATATCAATAAAACAATAATTGGGTGACATAATGTGTTCAAAATCCCAGTTGCATTTGGCGACCACCCAAAGAGTGCATCCCACCAGTTGTGATTTGCGTCTTGTTTTACTCTCTGCAAAACTCTGCTTATTTCCTTTGTATCATGATGGACAGTGATTAGAATCCTCTCTCCATTTTCCTGAATGCTTTTTTAAAAAAATTTTGATTAGGTCTTGGTGTTTAACTAGTTGCTTCACTAAAGTGAGGTTCATCCCAACAGGTGTAAGTAATAACTTCTGATACATTGTGTTGTTTGCCTTGATCAACTGGTGGGATACCACTGGTGGAAAATATAGAAAATCACACCTGATGATTCTAACAAAATTACAAATACAAAAGTTAGAATGATTTTTGCTAGGGAGAGTTATATTTTCCTTATCTACCTCTACAAAAGCACAAGCAGTTCTTAAACACACACAGCCTTGACCAATATATACAAGCACAGTCTTTTGACTAGTATTTGGATGAATTTCAAAGTGGCAAACACCTTGCTCAGCGTCAAGACATACATCCTGAGCATCAATTGTGTCGCTTTCACAAATAAATCCTTGTTGTTCCCGGGTAACACATGATTGCAGATTTACAGACTGCCATTTCCCATAACCCATCCGTGCCCATATTCTATGCTCTGAGGGATAGAGTACTGTCTCCTCATGGTTTAATCCTAGCGCAATGATGGGGTGGATAACATAAACTGTGGCATTACGGATAGTAAGCACAAAGACAGTAGCCATGTTAACAATGGGATCATATGTAAAATTTACCAGAGTCCACCAAGATTGGAACTTCCTGTCAAAATCATTGGCATTGTCCCAAACAGCCTTTCGGACTTCAACCAGGAAAACGCCTTCACTTCTTTCCCTAATGATCAAGGCAGCTGTTGCCTGCATCCATAACTGTGCTTGTATACAACTAAAAGCTAAAGATACCTTATCTTGAACCATACTAAGTGCATCTATTATTAGTTTGTGGTCTTGGTCTTCAGCCTTTTCCCATCTCGGTAACACCTTTGAACCTTGCCATTGGCTAGTTCCCAATGCCAATAAGGATCATTGTAGGGGCTGTTTTAGTTTTGTCAAATCACTTGTTGCTGTGGCCAGCTTATTCATTAATATTTCTTAATCAATTTGTTTTAAAACTCCTAATCCTGTTCCTAGCATTCCAATTAAGTCTCTTTGTGTCCTGCCCCTGAGGTGTGCTTGCTTTTGTGACCATATTGTTCAGCCATAAACAGCTAATTACTACAGTCTGTGTTAATATAAAATTATACCAACAATCTAATTTACCTGGGCAGATACAACCTTCTTGTTGGCCCCTTTTGGAAATCGGTTTTACTAAAATCCCCGTTACTTTCTCATGGGTCGTTCCATTAATCATTCTGCATCCTATTTTAATTTTGTCCCCTATGATTCTTTGGCGTGTCCACTCTTCCCCTAATTTTTGCCATTCTGATAATGTATGTAAATGGTCACCATTTGTTTGCCATATAACCACAACTGCTAACTTTCCATTAATGCTCTTATCCTCTATTGTTACGGCTTCGGACCAAGGCTATTCACCATTCTCTATTGGCAGAGGCACCTTCCAATTCTTGAATCACAGTTATGTCTATAAGCCACAAAAATAAAACAATTCTGTTAATTAAATTTCTACTAATTATATTACTAAATACTCCTGACCGTAATGTCCTAATTTTGCTTGACTAAGCTTTAGTTTCAGTTCACTGTCACCCGGTGTTACTTTCCAGGGGGCTTCTGGAGTTTTCTTCACTTGAGAATGGTGAATCCAGGCACTCTGTTCCTTGATCTTAATTGTGGTGAAGGTAGTAAGGAGCACCTGGTATGGTCCTTCCCACTGTGGTTTCAAAGTTTTCTCTACAAGAGACTTAATTACCTCTTGGGCTTTGGCAGTCCTACTAGGGAAATCCTCTGACCATCCTGAAGAGGTATCTGTTAACACCAGTAAATATCGATACCCCCCTTTTCTTGGAAGTTCAGAAAAGTCAATTTGCCACTGTTGCCCATGGCCTTTTCCAATTTGACCCAGTTTTGGTTTGGGGGTATTTTTGGGGTTAGTCTGGAGACAAATATCACATTGTGAAGTTATTTGAGTGATGGTAGCATATAAGTTCTTGGCAATAATTTTTCAAATTAGATAGTTATACAAAGCATCTATTCCTCAATGTGTATTTCGGTGTTTTTCCTTTACCGGTGACCACAATAAATTGGAGGGGATGACTAGCTTCTCCTTCCCTTCTTTGGTAATAGCCCATCCCTCTTGGTTATATTTTCCCTTTTGATTTTCGATTAATTTTCTATCCTTTTTGTTATATACAGGCTTACCTTCAAGGGGAATCTGCCCGTCTGGAATCAGGGGTCCCTCAGTTGCTACCTCATTTTCTGCTGCTTCTTTTGCCTCTCTGTCCACAAGATCATTTCCTTCCTCCAATTCTGAGCTCACCTGCTGGTGGTGTGCCTTAAAGTACATCTCATTATTTCTTCTGCATGTTTGATTATTTTTTTTTCTGGCAAGTTCAACAGTCCCCTTTCTTTTCAGATGGCTCCATGTACATGTACAACCCCAAATGCGTATCTTGAGTCCGTATAGATGTTTATTTTCCTTCCTTTTGCTTTTTCTAAGGCATGGGTCAGAGCAATTATCTCAGCCTTTTGTGCAGAGGTATCTGTTGGCAAAGGTCCAGATTCTATTACGTCTTTGCAGGTGGTAGCTGCATACCCAGCATGTCATTTTCTGCTGATGGCGTAGCTGTTCCCACATTTCCACATCATCAAAAGGAGTGTCCTTCAGATCTGGACAGCTGGAGTAGGTAGCTTCAATGGTCTCCAGGCAGTCATGGTGTACTGGCTCCCCTTGGTTTCTGCTGATTTCAGGAACCTTTGTGGGGAAAGCCAGTGACCGCCTTTCACTTCCAGCACTGTGGACACTGTGTGAGACACTAGCACAGTTATTTTCTGTCCCAAAGTGAATTTGCGTGCTTCCTGGATATTTAGCACCATTGCTGCAACGGCTCTGAGACATCCTGGCCATCCCTTGGTGGCAACATCCAGCTGCTTAGAAAAATAAGCAACTGCCCTTTGATATGGGCCCAGGTCCTGTGCTTGTATTCCCAGGGCAATCCCTGTCCAGGCCAAACATGCTTCTTCTGTCTGAATGGCTACGAGGAGGTCATCTACATACTGTGACAGCCTTCCTTCTCCTGATGGGGCTTCCCAGGTCTCCAAGTCCTTTGCAAGTAGTTCCCTGAACAAGGTGAGTGAGTTCTTAAATTCCTGAGGCAACCTTGTCCATGTGAGCTGTGTTTTGCGCCCACTCTTAGGGCTTTCCCACTCAAATGCAAAGATTTTCTGGCTGGCTTCATGGAGAGGGAGGCAAAAGAAGGCATCCTTCAGGTCTAAAACGGTAAACCAAGTTAGCTCTGGTGTTAAGCATGTTAATCAATTATCAGGCTAATTCCTTCTCTGTCTTCCTTTTTCAAGGGGTACTGTTTAATTCTGACTGGCTGTTTTCCTTCCTTAAGTTTAATTTGTATTGGAAGTGCATTTTTCGCCTTCCCTGGTACATTAGAAGATCATACTCCAGAAAACACTTGACTTAGGATTTCCTCACTAATTTCCTCTTTGGTCTCAATAGCTGTCAATATCGAACTCAACACTTCCACATATCTTTGATCATTTACCTCCAGAATAATCTCCCCTTTTTAAAATGAAATGGTTGCTTGTAATCTTTATAGTAAATCTCTCCCTAGGAGTGACTCCGGGGAGTTGGGCATGTATAGGAACTTGTGAATGCCCTACTGTTTCCCATATTTATATTTCAGTGGTTTGCAGATTGGCCAGTTGCCCGCTTCACTACAACGTAATTATTCCCCACTGATACTAATGCTTTATATAAAACTGAATATGTTGCCCGCGTATCCACCAGAAGTTCCACCTCTTTTCTCTCCTTCCCCAGCTTCATTTTTATAACCAGCGGATGTGCTGGGGTAGATTACCTTGGTCCTCTTCAGTCATCTTTTGCATGCGCGACCACCACCTCCCTTCCCCGGTTCCCTTTTCCATTTCTTTTCTGTTCCGGGCATTCATTTTTCCAATGCCCAGATTTCTTACATAGGGCACATTGATTCTTGCCTAGCCAGGGCTGTTGCTGTCTGGGCCTCATTTTTTTCTTCTTCCCTAATAACTGCTATCAGCCTCTTCTGCATGTTTAATTGAGGAAGATAAATGTCCTCTCTCCTTCCAAATTGCCCTGTGTGCATGCACCACACCAAAGGCATATTTCAAATCTGTCCAAATGTTTGCCAGCTCAAGAGCTATTATCAAGGCGATGATTTCCACCTTTTGGGCTGATGTTTGTTACTGCATATCCTGTGAGGCAAAATCCCTGGCGGACGAAGCTGCTGCCATCTATATACCAATCTTCCACATCTTCTAGGGGTGTTTCCTAGAAGTCTGGTCAGCTGGAGTATACCATGTCCATGGTCTCGATGCAAAATCTGGTGATCTGGAATCTCTGTTACTGAGGAAAGAGGCTGGGTTCACAGTATTAGTGCTGAAAAAAAATAGTAAACTAATAGTCCATGATACATATTCCTTTTCTTCTTCAGTAGCTATCATTTGCGTATTGCAACAGTGTCCCCTTTTCCCAAAGGGGTCTTTCAAACTTCAAGATCACAGGCTAGTTGTTTCCGAATATGGTGGGGCTATTCTTGATCCCCTGTGGTAACACTGTCCAAGTAATCTGAGTTTTCCGTCCTCTATTAGGATTTTCCCATTCAAAGGCAAAGAGTTTCTGGTTTTCATTTGCCACGGGCAGGCAGAAAAAGGCATCGTTTAAATCTAGTACCATGAACCAAACTTGACTATTTTTCTCATTTTGTAATTCCAATCATTTTTCCCAATTTAAATTTCAAGCATTGCAAAAAAAAATGCCTTTTCCTGTTGGCCAGTTGCTCCTATTACACTTACAGACTAATTAACACAGAGAAAGAAGCTCCCTTAACCAACAAAAATTCAAGGCTCTCTCTTCGTTCCCTAGCTTTATTTCAACCAGTGGACCTGCTAGGGTAGATGCCCCAAGTCCCCGTTATTCCTGACTGTTGTAAGTTTATCCTGCAGCCTAAGACAATTTCTTTCTGATATCAGGGGGCCAATTGCCCTAGAAAGAGGCTAGCCAATTGCCTCTGTTTTCTGAAGCCATGTCCAATTTTTTATTTATTTATTTATTTCTTCATTGCATTTCAAAAGTTGGTCCAAAAATTCCATAGGGGTTTCTTTTGGACCTTGTTGGCACAAATTCTCAATTCCCAATTTAACCGGATTTCAGTATAGCTGTTCATAATTTCCGGGGTGATTAGGGTCTCAGTTGGGGGGGGTCGGTCAGGGGATTGTAATCGCTGAAAGTTCCCTGAGCAATGTTCCATTGGCAATCTGAGTTCCATTGGCAATCTGAGCTCACACATGAACTCAGGTTGTTTTAAGAGTTAGCTGCTTTTCTGTTTCCATGACAACTCTTTCGGACCCATCATGGTCCCTCTGCCCCAGAGGGCTCACACCCATGATTTTGAGATCTCTGCCTAGGGTTGAGGCAGAACTATTAACATCCCTACATCCTCTTTCTCTGCTCATTCAACTACAAACAGCTTTATCAAATACTACATGCCACACCTTTAACACCTTCAACAACCCTTTTAACACTTCCTTTATCTTTCTCCAGCCTGTACTTTTCTAATGCCTGCACCAAAGGCTCAGTCAGGGGCCAACTTAATTCCATACCTTTTCCCTCCAAGATGCTGAAACAACATATCAGTATTCAACATTTCATCCCATTTCCCTTCTCTCCTCAAAAACAACATTGATTGTAAGATAGTGTTATAGTCGATTGATCCATAAAGTGACCATTTAGCTTATATAGTGGCCACCATTGATTGCAATACTTAATGAAAGTCCTCTTGCTTTCTGTGCCCCCAGTTCCAAATTGTGCCCCAATATCCTTTCAATGTGCCAATATGCACCCAAGGAGGCTTTTTTTAAAATGTCTTTGTTTTGGATATTACTCATCTCCTTGATTTCCCATTCCCCTTTATTTATTTATTTATTACTATTCCTTATTAGATACTGTCCCTTGTTTCAGTTTCTACACAAACCTTTTTATTGCAGGTTTTTACTATCTTTTCCTAATCTTCTTCCCAAATGTCCCAATTCTCTGGGATTAAACTCTTCTTTCCACATACAAACTTTACTATTTCAGATTCTTAATGAGCCCCGTTCCAGTCTGTCCTGGTTTCATTTAGGATAGAGTTAATTTTCCTCCCAGTAGCTGGTAGGGTGCTATGTTTTGGATTAGGATGAGAAGAGTGCTGATAACATGCTGATGTTTTAATTGCTGCAGAGCAGTGCTTACACCAAGCCAAGGACTTTTCAGCTTCTCGCTCTGTCCTGCCAGTGGGCAGGCTGGGGGTGCAGCAGGAGCTGGGAGGGGACAGACCCAGGACAGCTGACCCAAACTGGCCAAAGGGGTATTCCATACCATCTGACATCATGCTCAACAATATATAGGGGTGGCTAGCCGGGGTGGGGCGCCGGCTGCTCGGGGTTGGGCTGGGCATCGGTCAGCGGGTGGTGAGCAATTGCATTGTGCATCACTTGTTTTGTACATACTATTATTATTATTTTATTTTTCTGTCCCTAATAAACTGTCTCTATCTCAACCCACAGGCTTCAGTTTTTCTCGTTTCTCTCCCCCATCCCAGAGAGGGAGGGGGGAGGGTGAGCGAACGGCTGGGTGGTGTTTAGCTGCCGGCCAGGTGAAACCACAACAGCCTTTTTGGCACCCAGCGTGGGGCACGAAGGGTTGAGATAACGACAGATCTGAATAGAGTGTATTAAAACAAAATTCTGATAAGCATTATATCAGTTTAATATTTACTAATCACAATGCTGATTTTTGTGATCTCAAGTCTGCTGTGCCTGTTTTCCGAATTGAGTTATATAGCACAATACTTACTGTATGTGTTCCCTGTCA
>MU012843.1:33058-47868 GCA_011074415.1 Stictonetta naevosa | reverse complement strand
ATCTTCATCCTCCTGCTCCTCTGATGGCCCGGCCTCGTCTTCTCTACGCCTAGACCTACCAAAAGACTCTCTGCGTTCTAAACGACCTGACTCTCTGTACCATTTTTTCACCTAGTCTACAGGGGCAACTTGTACTGCTACAGCTCGTTTCTCTGACTCAGTCACAGGGTCTGCCACAGGGGTTGGAATACCCTCTGCAGGGGCAACTTGCACTGCTACGGCTCGTTTCTCTGGCCCAGCCACAGGAGCTGGAGCGGCTGCAGGGGCTGGAGGTGGAGCGGCTGCAGGAGCTGGAACTGGAGCGGCTGCAGGAGCTGGAACTGGAGCGGCTGCAGGAGCTGGAACTGGAGCGGCTGCAGGAGTAGGAGCTGGAGCGGCTGCAGGAGCAGGAGCTGGAGCGGCTGCAGGAGCTGGGGCGGCTGCGGGAGTAGGAGCTGGAGCGGCTGCAGGAGTAGGACCTGGAGCGGCTGCAGGATCTGTCACTAGGTTGATAGTAGTATCAATTGCAGCTCGATAGGCATAGGCCAGGCCCCAACACGCTACAGTGAGTTGTGTCACTTTAGAACTGCCAGAGTCATGACACTCTTTTTCCAAGCATTCTACCAGTTTTTTAGGATTTTGCAGTTGTTCAGGGGTGAATTTCCAAAACATCAGAGGTGCCCATTGTCCTAGAAACCTGCCCATATTCTCCCACACGCCCTGCCACTCACAACTATCCCGCCTCAGGACAGATCTCTGGATGACATTCCTAAGTAGTTGTTTAACCTTAAACAAAACCTGAAGCGCATTCAGGAGACATAACAACAAGAACATGCTGGTCTGAGTATCCCAAGGATATTCAACATCTTGGAGAACTATCGTAACTAGCTAGGGGGATAAGAGGGTGCTGAAGGAGAAAGGGAGAGTGAACAAGTAGGGAAAAATATCTTCCCATGTCCCCTCCACAGACTGGCTCCCTGATGAAAAAAGGCAGTAGGTGTAATTGTTAATAGTTTCCGAGATATGGTTTCCAAAGTACAGAGTCGACGACAGTGATGAGTACAAATACCAAGTTAGAGTCATGGCCAGATATTTCATCATATCGTATGCTATTGTTACACCACACAGTGCCATAGCGATCTTAAACCAGGGCCCAGAAAGGATAAACAGCAGGACAGGGATCACATAAAGAAAGTAACGTGCTATAAAACTCAAATTGGAATACAGACACAACAGACTTGAGATTAAAGCAATCAACATTGTGACTAGCAACTATTAAGCAACTCTAATACTTATACCAATTTTAGTTTAACACACACTGGTCAGATCTGTCATTATCTCAACCCTTCGAGCCCCGCGTTGGGCGCCAAAAGGACTGTTGTAGTTTAACCCGGCTGGCAGCTAAACACCACACAGCCATTCGCTCACCCTCCCCCCTCCCTCTCTGGGATGGGGGAGAGAAACTGGAAAGTGAAGCCTGTGGGTTGAGATAAGGACAGTTTATTAAGATAGAAAATAATAATAATAATAATAATATGTACAAACAAGTGATGCACAATGCAGTTGCTCACCACCCGCTGACCGATGCCCAGCCTATCCTCAAGCAGCCGGCCCCCCACCCCAGCTAGCCACCCCTATATATTGTTTAGTATGACATCAGATGGTATGGAATACCCCTTTGGCCAGTTTGGGTCAGCTGTCCTGGGTCTGTCCCCTCCCAGCTCTTGCTGCACCCCCAGCCTGCCCGCTGGCAGGACAGAGCGAGAAGCTGAAAAGTCCTTGGCTTGCTGTAAGCATTGCTCTGCAGCAATTAAAACATCAGCATGTTATCAGCACTCTTCTCATCCTAATCCAAAACATAGCACCCTACCAGCTACTAGGAGGAAAAATAACTCTGTCCTAACTGAAACCAGGACAGACCTGCACGAGAGATCCAGTTTTTAGGAATAAAATGGCAAGATGGACGTCGTCAAATCCCAATGGATGTGATCAACAAAATAACAGCTATGTCTCCACCAACTAGCAAAAAGGAAACACAAACTTTCCTAGGTGTCGTGGGGTTTTGGAGAATGCACATTCCAAATTACAGTCTGATTGTTAACCCGCTCTACCAAGTAACCCGTAAGAAGAATGATTTTGAATGGGATCCCAAGCAATGAAAAGCCTTTGAACAGATTAAATGTGAGATAGTTCATGCAGTAGTCCTTGGGCCAGTCCGAACCGGACCAGATGTAAAGAATGTGCTCTACACCGCAGCCGGGGAGAATGGCCCCACCTGGAGCCTCTGGCAGAAAGCCTGGGGAAACTTGAGATTGACCCCCAGGGTTTTGGAGGTGGGGATGGCTCGTGTAAGAATCTGAAAAGTCCTTGGGTTAGTGTGAGCACTGCTCTGGAACAATTAAACATCAGTGTGATATCAACATTATTCTCATCCTAACTCCTAAACTTAGCACCATACCAGCTACTAGGAAGAAAATTAACTCTGTCCTAGCCGAAACCAGGACACCCACATTTTCAGATGTATGGCCTATCACTCATATGTATTTCACTTGAGATGGAGGCCTGCTGAATTTCAAAATATCTTTAGAAGTCTATCTGATAATGATTTCTTTTCAATGTGGCAAAGTAGTTAAACTGCTATTACCTTCATAACCCTTGTAGAAGGTTCATGCTATGTAGAAGCATTAGATCAGAATTAGAATACATACCTTCAACTCTCCATCCAACCTGGCACCACTATTTTTTTTTTTTTTTCTGATTATTGGGTAAAGGCGACTTCTCCAGTTGAGATGACTGCACACTTCCCCTTCTGACTCTGCTAGGGTGGTATTGCCTCTGCAAGAGCAGCACGGAGGATGGCTGGAGGTGGTGACATTTTAAACTGGCACCACAAAATTTTCTGAGGTTAACTAAGCCCTATGCTTCAGCACATCTTCACCAGACCTGCCTATGGACCTCCATCAGGTTTGGGAGACAGGTCTGGAACCAGAAGCCAGATAACAGCTGAACACACCAGAGTTACCAAACCCACTGAGGAAGAACTGACCTCAGCTAAGAAACTGGTGTGCAAACTATGTGTTTTGAAAGCTCAGTGTACACAGATGCTCTAAACTCTCCTGCTTGTCCAAGATTTCCCAGGTCTCTTTGTAAAACTCATCATGAACCCACACAATGAAGGGAAGCCCCAAAAGAACAAAACATGGCAGTATTTTAACATCACAGCTGTACTGATAGGGAGTGAAAGAGGGTCAGGAAATGAATCACAGTCATTTTCCCCCCTGGAAAATTCTGGGGCAATTTAGCTTTGCAAGTACACTTCCTTACCTTACACACTCCTGGAAAAAACACCTAGAGAATAAATGCTTTGCTGTGAAAAGGGACAGATCTTCCATGGTGACAAGTAGTTGAGACCCTAGTTTTGTTCTCCAGCTGCAAAAACATTTTTAACTATTATTAAAAGCTTTTTTTTTTTCCTCATTATGCCTGTTTGCTTGCAGTTTTCTTTTCTCTGTGCCCTTGTATTCCCTTGAGGTTCCCACATGCTATGAATCACTGTCCCTCATCAAATGAATGTTTTATTACCTTATTCCTTAGTCTTTTCTTTTGACAACTTTTTTTTTTTCTTTTTCTTTTTTCCTTTCTATAAATGACTCTATCCTAACTGGGCTCTTTCCAATAGAAGTCAACAGTTGGTGCCACAAGCACTAAGAAGAGCTATTAAAGCTTTTCAACTGTTTGGAATTTTCCCTTTCATGATTTCTGTTTTTGGATATATGAGGTTTTAGATATATGAGGTTATTTATTATTTACAGTGTGATTTATTTTATCTTCCATTATACAGACTGTGATGCTGGGAAACCCCAGCATCTTCCTGGAGTTCCTATCCTTTTACCATACGTTATAAATCAGGTAATGAATTACTAAAGGAACAGTCTGTATTTTTCCAAACAAGTTAGACACTGGCCACTCTGCTAATACTCTTAAAGTTTTCTTTAAAGACCAAAATGCTGAAAGGGCCAGAAGAGCTTTCCAATAACTCTGAAGCATTCAAACTGTGCAAAGAGTGACCTCCAGGTCTTCGCTAATCTCAGTGTGGCTCCTGCCTAGTCGGACAAAAGGCAAAACCTTTTTGGCTCATCTGCCTTCAGAAACCACAAGATTCCCATTTTAATAGTTATGTTTTATTTATAGAGCAGCTGCCTACAGGGTATATGGGACAGTTGGTATAAGAATCTTGACTTTATTTTTTCCGTCTTTCACTTCTGTAAGCTTTTGATCTCTTTTTGCCTTTCCCAAAATATTTTCCCTGTGGCCTCTTCCTCTCCATCACTTGTCCTCTCCAGCATCTACACAGAACTTTTCCTAATTTGGAGGAAAGAACTTGAGGTTGGACTAGGTGATCTTGGAGGTCTCTTCCAACCTAGATGATTCTGTGATTCTGTGATTTTCAAAATGTCCTTCCTGACATTTAACACAGCAGTGGTTATGATAAATGTTGGTACAGAGGAGGATGGATTTCTCTTCCCAAAGTATCTGCCTTATTGTTCTGAAGGAACAAACTCAGGACTCCAAATCCCAGTGCTTGAAATGCTCTTTGTAATACACTGTGCCTCTTGGAGAAATGTAAACTGTGGTGTAGATACAAGCTCTGGACTCATCTCACATCACTTCCAGCCCCAAAGTGAAGCATGTGGATGCCATAGGCTTCTTCTCTTATCAATAAAAGAGATGGATGTCTGCATAGGTAGGTTCATTCAATCCTAAAGTCGGCTTCATTTCCTGGAAATACCTCTTCAGTCTGTTAGCAGTAGCAAGAGTCCAGGATGGCCAAATACCTCCCTTAGATTTCTTCTGTAATAGGAATGAATGTTTCCCAGGGAGCATTTCTGAACACTGAGAATTGACCAAAATAATTCTCTCTGCCAACTGGGGAGAACTTTTCTTCCCACTGCAATGTCCAGGAAACAAACAGCTTTTCTTTTGCATCTGGTAGCTAGCAGCCACAGAAAGCAGCAAGAAAAAAAAAAAAACACTCAAAAACTCCTGCTATATTTAGCTATTTTTGTTCCACAGTATTATTATTCATAAGACTTTCTTAAATGGGAAATTAATAAGAAAATAATAGATTGCACTCCTTCTGTCACAAAGATATGTGAAGGGCTTGGTGGAACACCTCCAGCATTCGCCTGAAAACCTCACTATTTAGTGCACTTCATTTTAGTTCCAATACTCTGAAGAAATCCTTGCTGTAATTAATTCAAGCCATCTAAATTTAAAGCATACTAATTAGGCAGCCATCAAAACAGAAAATCTATCCTTCCAGGAAACTGGAGCCTTAAATATAACTCTCATAATTTAACTGTTTGGAAATTCAAAGGGAAGAAAGCTATTTCAAGGGAGAATCTTCTTGGGCAATATAAATATACAAGCTCTCACACAGACAGTAGAAGCTATGTAGTGGTCTGGGTGAACAGCTTGACTTCTGCTACATCTTTACCTTGTTACAGCTAATAACTAATAACTAATAACCCTCTGCTTGAGGGTAGGAAGGCTCTGCAGGAGGATCTGGATAGGCTGGACCGATGGGCTGAGGCCAACTGTATGAAGTTCAACAAGACCAAATGCTGGATCCTGCACTTGGGGCACAACAACCCCAAGCAGCGCTACAGGCTTGGAAATGAGTGGCTGGAAAACTGCCTGGCAGAGAAGGACCTGGGTGTATTGGTTGACAGTCAGCTGAATATGAGCCAGCAGTGTGCTCAGGTGGCCAAGAAGGCCAACAGCATCCTGGCTTGTATAAGAAATAGTGTGACCAGCAGGACTAGGGAAGTGATTGTCTGTACTCGGTTCTGGTGAGGCTGCACCTCGAGTACTGTGTTCACTTTTGGGCCCCTCACTACAAGAAGGACATCGAGGTGCTTGAGCGAGTCCAGAGAAGGGCAATGAAGATGGTGAAAGGTCTGGAGAAAAAGTCTTATGAGGAGTGGCTGAGGGAGCTGGGGTTGTTTAGCCTGGAGAAGAGGAAGCTCAGGGGGGACCTTATCGCTCTCTATAGGTACCTTAAAGGAGGCTGTAGTGAGGTGGGGATTGGTCTATTCTCCCACATGCCCGGTGACAGGATGAGGGGGAATGGGCTAAAGTTGTGTTAGGGGAGGTTTAGTTTGGATATTAGGAAAAACTTCTTTACTGAAAGGGTTGTTAGGCATTGGAATAGGCTGCCCAGGGAAGTGGTTGAGTCACCATCCCTGGAGGTATTTAAAAGACGTTTAGGTGTATGTGGAGTAATTGCCTAAGGTAACTAGGAAAATTAAACTAATATTCACATTTTAAAGAAAATGTACAGCATTGAAGAAGCTTTCAGGTAGGGCGTAGCTGCATTACCTGAGTATTCCCTAGGCTTCCAACCTTAGATGTTACCGCACTAGGGGAACCTGGTGTTCTAATTCTAAGGAACATTATGGAGTGTAGAACAGAGTGGAGACACCATGGCTAGGCTCTGTGACAAGAGGGGGACTCGATTGTTCTTGTGCACACTGAGACAGATAAGCCACACTTTTTGCTACCCTGAGCCAATGACCTGTCATGTTTTTGACAAAATGCTGTACTCTAGTGTACTTTTGCTCATTATAATATCATTATAATACCAAAACACACCTCCATCCCAAAAGCTACCCACCTCCAAGGTGCGACCACCCCTCACTGAGCACACACTCTGAATTCCTCGGAGCCTATTCCTTTAAACAGAGATGGGAAAACTTTTCACCAATCATAACTAAGATATGCTTGACTAGAGTCACTCAAGCTCCACCTAAAAGATATAAAATAATATAAATTGGTTTAAGAGAGAGGGGATGTTAGAGAAGATACTATTGTCAGGGGAGATACCATCACAAGGGAATATACCATCACAAGGACCTCCTGACTTCTGGGATCAGTCGACGGGCTGAGCCTCTCTTTCCCCCCCCATTGGGATGCCTTTGGGTAAGATTTGAACACTTGGTTATACTGGGTGTCTCTGCAGAAACTTAGAAATTTCAATAGAGTCTTTGTACCTTTTAACATGTTAATTTCCAGGCTGCACACCTGTGTATTTCATGCATGCTAGCTTGCTTTTGCAGACAGTAAATTATCACCGGCAATCCAAAGAACCTGCGTACCTCTTGCTGTAATAAATTGCACTTAATTACATTGTTCCTAGCTGTGATAGTTCTCACTGAATGCGACTATAGTGAGGGCATGTTACGTTGTTGGTGAATCCGTGACCGTGATAGTTGAGTACCCTGAATCCGACCGGACCCGTAACAGTTAATCAGCTATACCCCTTAACGAGACAATGTAGAGGTTAGTGATGTGGTTTAGTGGAGGACTTGTTAGTGTTAGATCATAGGTTGGACTAGGTGATCTTGGAATTCTCTTCCATCCTAAATGATTCTGTGAACTTTAGGCAGTGTTGCAGGAGGTGCAGAACCAACAAAACAAACTGCCTGTCAGTACACCACAGAGCTCAGGAACTGTAAAGAAGTGTTCTGAAACATTGAATTAGACTGAATGTCCTGAATAAAAACAAAAACTAAAGGATATGTGCTCTTTGTCAGGCATTCCCAGGAGTCATGATGTGCTCCATAACTAGCCAATACATGTTTGCAGCACTTCATGTGACCCATGTCCCATCAAGTGCATTGCAGAAGACTATGTGAGATTTCCTATATTTCTTCTTAGACCAAAAGAGGCTGCTGTTCTGATGGTGGCCCCCATAGCCTTTTGCGCCTGTCGCCCCCACCCTCCCCTCCATGATGGCCTAAAATATTAGTAGGGTTGCATGCTTTCCCCTACCCCATAACACTACCCAATGAGGCAAGCTGCCAGCGAGATGTCTTGGCCTACTTTTGAAATTGGAACTTTCTGAACTGCTTGTCCAACAACTAAGCTGAAAGCCATCTCTGCTCTCCTACTCCTTGTGCAGATCATAAAAACAGACATGAAAGAAGGAATTTAATGAGAATTTATTATTCTTTCTTGTCTTATTTCCCAGGTCCTAAACAGATTTTTCTTTACTAATAACTGAAAAGCTTCAAGATGTGTTAATGACAGTTTCTGGGTAAGGCAAACCGTCCATATTCATTAAAAACTTGAATTAGTGGATGATGTATTCCTCTTTCGTTCTTTCACAATACCTTAATCATGTCACAATAAGATGAATGAATATGGATGATAAGACACAAGGAAAAACAACATCCAAAGACTCTTTCATTCAAATGAAGTTTGGAATTGAATTAACTGACAGCTCAGATAATCACAATCACAGAATCAAAAATTATAGGGGTTGGAAGGGACCTCGAGAGACCATCAGGTCCAACCCCCCTGCCAAAACAGGTTCCTTAGAGCAGGCTGCCCAGGTAGGCGTCCAGACAAACATACAGTTAAAAAGGTACAGTTGACCTGCACCCTAACAAGGACATATCAAGTTGAATGAATGCTGTACTATGTGATTTATGACCTAATCTCTTCAAGTATTTTTCTGTTCCCACTTATATCTGCATTAAATGATTCCAGTGTTAGTGAATCTAATATACAACGTATTATGCATTGAGTTTGAGGGGGCAGGTATGAGATCTAATTACTCAACTCGCCTGATGGAGGATAACATTGGAGTTGTCAGATTAATGTCAAGTGTAAAAAGATACAAGCAATTACCATTTTTTATGGCTTATTTTCTTCTGTTCTTCCTGCTTTGTAATGCTTGAAACTTGTAGATCTTCATTGTTATTATTAATAATAATTTAGTTATTTTCTACTTGGGGAAATATGTAGGTATTTTTTCAACTTCCCTTAACAGTTTTCAATGACAGATCTGAACAGTTTTTGCCTTGGCTTTTTAGTTGGATATACATAGCATTTGCAGTATATATATATATTTAATATTCTGTCTGAATTATGAAAGTGGATGTAGGCACTTATCAAACTCACAGTCTGATTGTACATGCACACTGTAAGTACTCCATTAGATCTCATTAGAAAAGAAGAAAAATTAATGATCCTTTACAGAATTCCTTATATCACAAAAAAAACTATCAAAAGCACAAGTAGGGCTGGTACCTCTACATTCATTTTGATTAATTGGATGCATAAAGAGGTGCTAATATTTGTCTCAGTGAATTTTGATCTTCAGCAGACCAAGAGTCATGATAGTTGTGAGCAACAACTGCTTCCAAAATAATTCTTCAGACTAAACATCTTCTTGTTGGGACTGTCCAAGGGACAAATCATAGAGATCCCATTCCATACCACTGCCTCTGCAAACCTGTTACCTGCTTCTGTGCTTCCACGAGTTATTTCTTGCTATGTGAAATCCACAAAATGCTTGGGAATCCCTTGAAATCGTTATCAGTCCAGGTCCTATAATTTGATCCTAAGTTCTCAGTGGTAAATAACATTGATAGGATTTCCTACTGAATTGCCCTAAAATTCAAATACAGTAAGAACTCTGTCAACTAGAAGTTTTAAGTAAATTGACCACCAAAGTTTTTGTTGGCAACCTGAAGGTTCTCTTTTAATCTTTCTTATTTTCTTTTCCTTCAAGAAGTCAAAAAATATTCAAAACTATGGAGAGTACTATGTAAGGAAAGTGAACACCCTATTTATCTGAGAAAACAATTATTTCACGTATAAAGAGAAAGTTGTTGTGATAAATGACTGAGTCCCAAATAGGATTCTAATTAAAGTTTGTAATTTATTAAGCGAATAGAGGCAAGCAAACAGCGCTGGGTGCGCCGGGAGTCTCTGCTCCACCAAGAAGCACACCTATTACATCAGGTGGCTGATTTTTATGCTCCTAGACTAATACATATTCATCACTATTCCTAGAAAAGGCAGGGTTATTATAATTAGTTCCCAGAATCTGAAGCCTCTCCGGACGCATGCGTATCAGTCTCTGGTGGTCTTTCTGGGGGTCTCTTGTGCTGAAGGCTCGTAGTCTTCCTCCCAGGCTTTGTCCTTCGGTCGTCCTTCAACTCCCCCTTTCTCCTTATTTGGTGGATCTCTTTGCCGGATATCAGAGGCTTGGGCAGCGTCCCATGCAAAAGTCAGCAGTTTCCTAAAAAATCTCCTTGGTCCTCTTATCTCCCAGACTAGAGTCTCAATGTTCGCCCTTCAAACCCTCTATTTACACAAATTGCTGGACCCTTCCTTTGCATGATACAAGAAGCATGTACACTAATCACTCTGTTTTTCTTAAATAGAAGGTTATATTTCATCAAGCATTGTTCCATACTGACACGAATCAAATTAACACATTCCACAATCCCCCATTTCCTTCTTTCATGGTACTGATTCGTGGTTTTTATTTGTTTTGTTTTGTTTTCCCAATCGAGTCAATACTTGCCAAATTGGCACCAATTTTGGATCTTCTTTTGTTTTTATTATCATCAGGGAATAGGTTTTCCCTTCCCCTGGTTCTGGGTCAACAGGTACCGCAGATATTTGTATTCCTTGTATAACCGAGTGTATTAATCAGGTAAAACAGGGTATTAAACATGGAATTATTAACAACCTTTCACATATTCCCAATACAACTATCCCGATTCTAGTAAGCCAACCACCACCCATAAAGTCCCTCCATAATTCTCTTAAATTGATTTCATTCCAAGTTTGAACTGGGACTTGTGCAATTTTCTTCATTTCTTTTTACAAGTTCATTCACAGCTTTTCCTTCATCATCAATCTCTAAACAGCAATTACTAAGGTTAAATTTTCCACAGACACTTCTTGTGCTAGCAAATAATCTAAAGCTAAGCGATTTTGATACAAAGCAGTTCTCATCTTGGTATTTTGTTTTGCACTTAATCCGAGTGCATCTCTGGTTTTATTAACAACTATTTTTACTACAGCTTGCAACCTAATTATTCAAGCATATAAAATGTGGTCCTATAGCCCCAGGATCCGTACTCCAACAAGCACAACCGCAATTTGAGGGTCCACAGTAATGATAACTCCTGTCCCACAGATCATCTCTTATCCAATCAGTGTAACACGTAGAAGCCACTGTTCCACCCTTTCTAGGACAAATGTACTTGGACTGGTTACTATATCTCCTCCAACTCAGGCATCCACAATCAGTATATGGGTCTTCATCTATAATATCACAGGCATCAAAGGTTATCGACACTGAGGTATTCAGGGTGGTTACAACTTCACTTGTTCCAATTAATTTGCCTACTTTCAAATCTGTCTTCATTTCTACCCAATATTGATAAGGGAGTTCTTTTGGATCATAGCATATGGTCCTGTCACCTTCTCTGCACAGAGCATACTGAGTTAGGTTAAAAATGCAGCTTCCTATTTTCTGGCCTTTACAGTCATAGACAGTACGATACACCAATGTTTGGGAGCTCAACCATCCTTTTCTAGTAGTTAGTATACATCGACTGCAGTTGTTGGCCGTAGCTTGGGCCAAGAAGCTCACCCCAAGTAGGACTAGAAGAGGTCCGGTAAGGGCCATAGTGATCAGCGGTCACAGCCCGAAGGGGTTGCAGCCCTTGGCAGACCTTCCCAGCCACAGCACCAGTTCCCTATATGGTCTTGCCCTCTTCCCTAATATTAAAGGGGTGTACACTGAAGATAGCCTACTGTTACCTTCAGGGGATAATGCTTAACTGATCCCTGTTACTGATAAATCTCTTCCCTTAATAGGTATCTATTCAAGAGTTTCTCTGTTTACTAATTTTACAGGAGTAATTACAATAAATTTGGAGTAATTACAATGAAGGAGTAATTACAATAAAATTCTCACGGCAACTTAGCTTATACTCTTTGATGAAGGCTTCTTCAAGTCTGTCTGATAGTTAGTTTAGTTTCTCCTGGTTCCGATGTTACTTTCCACTCTTCCACTGGACTTTTTACTTGCGACACATGTCCATCCTTTTTCAGCAGTTATCACAGCTGTTTCCTTGTTAATAGATAACAGCTAATAGATAACAGTTACTAAATATCAGCTGTTTTCTTGTTAATAAAACAAGAAAAGGTCCTTTCCTGAGGGGAGATAAGCTTTCTTCTTTCCATGGTTTTATTAGAACCCTATTTCCTGGTTTTAACTGATGAATTGCAAATCCTAATTATGGTGTCTGAGCCATCATCCCAGTTTCTCTTAGCTCTTTTAATCTTCTACCAATGGGAATTATATATTTCTGGATACTACGATCCTCAACTACATTGTTCCCTAGGGGCATCCCTTGAGAATAAGGCATGCCATATAACATTTCATATGGTGATAATCCAGTCTCACTGCGTGGTTTAGTTCTAATGTTTAAAAGTGCTAATGGTAAGCATTTCGTCCAGGACATTTGTGTCTCGATCATTAACTTAGCCAATTGTTGTTTTATTGTTAGATTCATTCTTTCTACTTTCCCCGATCTTAGTGGGTGCTGCAGAGTGTGCTATTCCTACTGAATACCTAATGATTGACATAATAATTTTATTATTTTAGAAGTAAAGTGTGTGCCCTGATCAGAATCAATGTACTGGATTATCCCATATCTAGGTATTAAGTGTTCTAATAACATTATTACCACCGTTCCATACACCAATGGCTGGAGAACAAGCAACCCGAGATGGCAAGGCGTTTCCTGAATCACCCCTCTTGTTCCCTCCTCTAAACTCTTTACATTCCTGATGTTATCACTAACCATGGGGCTTGTCAACCCCCATGGCCACACTCCCACATCTCCCCCTTCTTTATTAACAGAAAAAAGCGTGATTAACACAAATTAAGAAAGCACGATTAACACAAAATAAAACACAGAGGAAAAACTACCAGGCATACTAATTCTATCTTTAACAAACTTTGTAACCACACCCCTAGGAGAGGCAGGCACTGAGTGCTGCCCAGCCAGGGGGGGCCCTGGCTGCCCCTCCAACTCCTGGAGTCCTTGTTTGTGGGTCCTGCATATGCCAGCGGTATATACCAGGGGTATTCCATACCATCTGACATGCTGAACAATGTATAGGGGTAGCTAGCTGGGGTTGGGGACGGCCGGCTGACTGGGGACAGGCTGGGCATCGGTCAGCGGGTAGCACGCAACTGCACCATGCATCACCCGCTCCGTACACATCATTATTATTATTATTCTATTTTCTGTCCCAATAAACTGTCTCTATCTCAACCCACAGGCCTTAGTTTTTCTCGTTTCTCTCCCCCATCCCAGAGAGGGAGGGGGGAGGGTGAGGAAACGGCTGTGTGGTGTTTAGCTGCCGGCCGGGTTAAACCACAACATCAGCATACATAAATTTATACAAAGGAACACTTAAATAATACAACTGGACACAAAAATATACATTTTTAGAGAAATTCACATCAGTAATTGTATAAAGCTTTCTTCTGTACTAAGGGGTCCTGAAAATTGAGGACTAAAACATTAGCTTTGTAATATAAAAGGGTTATCATGACAGTCCTCAAAGGCCACTATATAGCACAATGACATATTCAAGGCTATCAGCTTATATTTCAGTCTGTGTATTCAAGTTTTGAGGTCCTTTTATGATTATGCAAACATCAGAAATATAGTGGTATAATAAATGGTGCTTATGAAAGCAGAGTTTTAGAGCCAATATTAAATTTGCAGGCTCAAAACATCCACTTAATATTTAAACAAGTATTTGATACTTCTGTTTGTTCAAAAATAGAAAGAGTAAATGCACTTACATAAAAATAACTTTTACTGTTCAACAAGTGTGCTCATGTGATTTTTATATTAGTACAAACTTAAAAACAAACAAACAAACAAACAAATCCACCATATGACTTTTTAAAATAAATGATACCAATTCACCTTTCCCCTACTTGAGTACATTAACATTGAGGCTTTGAATCATCTGACCCACCATTTTACAACATTAAAATGAATGGGTCCACATGGATGCTAGTATGTCTCACTGAGACTTAGCATGAATAGAATTAAAGCTCACCACCTTAAGGAAAAAGAAAGTCACATGCTCATGCCTTAACTAAATTCCTTTTTGTCTCCAAACCAGAACATAAAGTTTAATAGTAACAGTATTTCATGGCAAGAGATGAGTACTTTATTTTTTCATTTTTTAAAAAAAGTATATTATTAATTTGTACTGGATCTGGCTGGGATGTTAACCATCCCTGCAGCAGCCCATACAGTGCTGCGCTCTGCACTTGTAGCTAGAACAGCAGTGGCATCACGCCAGTGTTGTGTCTGCTGCTGAGAAGTGCTGGCACAGCATCAGGACTTTCTCTAACCCTCCTAGGGGGTGCGCAAAAAATTGAGAAAGAAACATCACCAGGGCAGTTGACCTAAACCAACCAAAGGGATATTCCATACCATATGATGTCACACTCAACAATAAAAGGTGGAAAAAGGAAGAAGAGGGGAGAGGTGGGCTCTTGTTGCAAAAATGTCTGTCCTCCTCCCGAACACCGGCTACGTGCGTTGAGGCCCTGCTTCAGGGACGTGGTCAAGCATCGCTCATTTGTGGGAAGTAGAGAGTAATTTATTTCCTCTGCACTTCCACATAGCCTTTACTTGTTTTGTTTTGCTATTCCCTTTTCCCCTCTCTCTTCCCCTTTCCATTTTTTTACCTTTAGTTAAATTGTTTAATTAATAATAATATTTCCTTAGTAATATTTTTTTCTCTTTAATTAAATTATCCTTATCTCAACCCGTGAGTTGTTCTTGCCTTTATTTTTTCCCCTACTCATCTGAGGAGGGGGAGTGAGAGAGCGGTTGTAGTGTTCAGCTGCCTAGCACGGTAAAACCACCACAAAATTTAATGGCAACATCTTTGGAGAAACTTCCAGTTTTTGTTGTACA
>MU012843.1:0-32958 GCA_011074415.1 Stictonetta naevosa | reverse complement strand
CTGTAAAACTTGCAATATATCCATTATCTTCAGATTAAAGCTAAAAGCTTTTGATATGACAAGCAGGCAACTCATCCTGTTTATCTTCTGACAGCTAATTCCCTTCTCCTCATGCTGCAATAGTGGAGTACAAGTGTTCATTTTGTCACACTAGCTTTGCCCTGCCTGAATTTCTTTCCTTAATGCATGTTTGTATTAATCTCCAGATTGTCTTCAAAGTGAGAAGGTGGATTATATCCCTGCCAAAATTTTAGCACTTTTAAATAATTGATATAATCTAACTGGAGCTCAGAGAGGCTTCTTAACCATTCAATCAATTTTAAACAGTGAGCACAGACTGGGGGAAGTGGAAGAAACAGAGATGGAACGTAACGGCTGCTAACAAAAAAAGAGTGTGCCTAGAATATCCTTTCTTCATTTTAATTTTATAAATTTTCATTTGCCTCTAACTGCCTTTCTGGGTGAATGTACCAGTAGTCTGAGTGTTATATTTACCAGTTACCGTATTCCTTACTTCTTTGGATCTTTGCAAAGGAAACCTCCCAGTTGTTTCCACTCAACTTGGAGCACGTGAGACAACTATCAGTACCTGGGAATTAAAATGATACCTATCAGAAATTTTCAACTTCAAAATGTTATTATAGAGCCAACAATTCTGAGGATGAAACTCTTCAGAAATCTTTTAAAATAAATAGGCAGTCCTACTCTTTTCTAGCATTAACAGACAAGACAGAACCTGTACTAGTGACCAGTTGAATGAAGTACATACCCTTCATACCAAGACTTGCTGCAAGGAAGTGCAAAAACAAAGACAAATCCATGAATCAGTTACCATGCACTAATGCTGCCTTTCATGATGGGGGAGTGGAGTAAGGCAGATGTTGTCATTATCTCTGACACTTAGAGTTACTCAGCCTGAGGCTTTGCTCTGCTGGGGTAAGCTGCTCTGGCTGTAGGCATCCCTGAGCTGGCCTTAACAGAGCTCCAGCAATCTCAGGAAGTAGTCTGTGTCTCTCACAAAATCCTTTGTGTCATTTTCATCTTAAGCGATATCTTCCCTCTGTTCCACCCCACCCCCATCCTACTTATAAGAAAAGACAGTCACTTTTTGAAGTTTTTATTTTTAATGCCCTCTTTTTTCATCTGAGTGTAACAATGGAGGATGATTGAAGAGCTGAGACCCAAAGACTCTTCAATTTTCAAATTGGTTTAATTTGATGAAGAAGGAATGCTACATTTTGTTAAATTATATTATGATAAAGAGGAGCTGGTAGCTTGTCAGTGTGAATCTGAAAGCAAATTATTTCCACAAAAAAGGATGATGTATTTAACCAGACAAGTAATTATATTGTGGTGCTACTATCTCCCCTGCTTCAGATTAGAAAAAGAATTCAATTATCACTCCATTAGATGAAAAAATAATTTTAGTGATACATTCAAATTGAATTCATTTATTCCTAATCATGTTCTGGATTAACCTTCATGTATTTTGCTGATTAGAATCTTCAGTCAATATTTTTCCTTAAAAATCTACATTAACTTGCTACAATCTTTTTTATGTTAACATATTCTGTTATTGATTTTTCTAATGCATTATATTATAAATCATATTTAATTTTCCAGATCAGATGAGTAAGTTTCTCATTCAGTTTAATAAAATCATTTTGTTTTTCTGTGAATGTTTGTTTTGTTTTGCTGTTGTTTGTTTGTTTTTGTCTTCCTAGCCTGCTTTCCTCATAACAAATATATTTTCATGACCTTTTTTGAAATATTGCAAAGGTATAAGTTCAGAGGTAAAGAAAACCAATCTTCTAAATAAAAAAGCAAATCATGTTTTTGATTTATAAATCTTTTTTTTGTTTGACTTTTACATTTTAGAATTTAACTAACATTTTACATGATTCCCTGTCCCTTTCCTTCTCTTCCACAAAATAATAGAGCAGGCTAGAGTCCCATGGAAAGATAAAAGTGTGGCAAAGGACAAATAAGAGCAGGGCCTTGGCCAGCCTTTGTTATCTGCTTGAAGCTTTGCCCTTCTCAAAACTATATTTGGGCTACTGGCATTTTAAACCTGATCTAATTAAGGGACCTAGTGTCTGTTGTGTTTCTAGAAGTCTTCAGATTTCAACTAGATGTTTTCACTAAATATAAATTACACTTTAGTCAAAGGTTAGTTATAGTTCAATATAGGGGTAACTTTCAGACCAGCCTAGATGAGCTAATGGCTTTTTCTGGCCTTAAGCACTATGAATTATGAATAGTAAATAGCAAGACTCCTGTGCTAAAATGACTTCATCCCTTAGAATCAGCTGCTTACAGAGTGGTCCAATGTCAGAAAGCTGCAAGGCTCAACTTTAGGTTTTTTGACCCCATCCCTACCAATCTCCTCTCTTTCTGAACTTCATTACTCTACCAGCTCTACCTCCCAGATCTGCCGGGATACACCTATGGTAGCTGGTCCAATCTCCACATCAACAATGACTGTATTTGTGATTGTACAGGCTCTTTGTAGGCTTAAGAGGTTGGTTGTGAGAGACTTGTGTAAAAAATGGCAAAAAGCCATTTTGATGCCTTCTTAGCATCAAAGTTAGTTATGTCTGAAATCTTTGGACATTCCTGAATGACATTCACTTCAGTGTTTTTAATTTTTTGGAGATCAGTTATTTGAATATTGAGTAGGCTATGAGATGAGAGATTTTCAGACAGGATTGTTGCCTAATAAATTGACCCAGAAAAAAATGATGTATGTTTCAGAAGAGATTTGCTTCCAGGAGGAAATTTAAAGACTCATGCATGCACTCTACCCCTGAACGAGTGTATAAATGTACATATATACACACTAAATATA
Organism: Stictonetta naevosa; assembly: GCA_011074415.1. Taxonomy (NCBI): domain Eukaryota; kingdom Metazoa; phylum Chordata; class Aves; order Anseriformes; family Anatidae; genus Stictonetta; species Stictonetta naevosa. The sequence goes on along the minus strand of MU012843.1, from coordinate 30,110 downwards.
CAGACACACTAAGTAAACTTCATTTTCTTTAAAATCAGCTTAGGTGACTTGCCTGGAACAAAAGTTTGATTTTAGATTCTTTTAACTTGTTTAGATTAACACTATTCATGGCTTTTCCTAGCCATTGATTTAAGAAACAAATAAAGACCTACGTTTAGTCCTCTTAGGTTTGTATTAGAAATAGCTTCTTTTAGTATTAGATATCAATTTGCAACTAATGTCATATTTACAGTTTGTCTAGTTCTTAATCTATTTAACTTTATTGCTATTGTATAATGGTTACATAATCACAGTTGTTGTTGTTTAATGTATTATATGAAGTTCCATGGAATTTCTTCGGTGTATGTAGTTAACTTTTCTGTTTTAACTTTCTGGCTTAACTGTTTAACTTTTATTATGAAGGAATGAAACCAGTCCTGATAATTGTTTTCCACAAATTCATGGTGTCTGGCATTTTAACACCTGCAATTTCCCTGATATTCCAAATGGTTTTTAAAATGTTGCATCAACAAGCCAATGCGTTTAGCCAGCTCTTTAAGAATATCTAAGGACAAGTTTTCAGTTTTTTTTTTTATTGTATGTATATACGCATATATATTTCATAGATAGTATTAAATTCCCATCTCATTAATAAATGAATTTAATGTCTTTTATCATCATTATGTAATAAAATAGTGCTTATCTTTAATAAAAGGATAGAGGTATTAAACATTTCAGAAATAATTCATAATTTTACTTTTTATATTTTGCAAAGGTTATAGATGCAGCTGTGGCCCAAATACAGTTTAAATTCTTAAGTTACCTTACCAGCATGCACTATAAATTTTCCCAGTGATGTTTTAAACTACCTAATCCATTCTCTGAACTTCAAAAATCAATACATCTTGGAAGCCATGTCTGTTTTCCTATTTGTTCCTTTGTTGCCATTTGTTATCATACATTTGTATTTATTGCTTTCCTCACTGGAGAACTTAGAAATGTGATATGTTTTTAGCAAAGCTATTGTTATCTGTGATTGTTGAATTTTGACTTTTTTGCCAATAAAAATTTTGAACACTCTTTGTTAATAAATATTAAATATTTTTTTCATTAAATTACATTCCTCATCTATTATATTCTTAATTTTTCTCTGATTTGTACAATTTGTCTATATGAAAACAAAATCTTATTGGCTACTAGGCAGTTCTCTGCCCCTGTTTAAAGTGTTCAGAAAACAACAAACTTAAAGTTCATTTTTATCTGAAATAGAAAAGTAGTGATGTATTTTAAATGGTCCCTTTAAAAATTCTAGTGTAAGATTTTGGAGGGCATTGCTTTACTGATAACTGAAACCCACAGCTTTTATCTCTTACACTGAATAACCTTCAACTTAATTTTACCTGTGTTTTCTACAGAATCTCTTCTCATTTTCCAGTTCCACTCCATGGCCCAAAAGAGATCTTTACTGAAAGCCTTTTTTAGGTTTAATCAAGTCACTGATCTATGTGAAGTTACCCTGGATCACTAAAATCAGTAAGTTGGAACCAAGCAATGGATTTCTTTGAGGTGTCACTCCCACACCATCTACCAGCTTTGTCCCTTCTCAGGCTCCTACAGCCTGAGTCCAATGTCCCACTCAGGGAAACTGTACCAAGATGTCAAAAAAGCTAATCTTATAAATATAGTCTCTTCAATATTCTTTCTACTCCAGAGCTTTGACATCTTTGCACTTACTTGCATTTGCTAGTATTCTGCTGTTCTGAATTTCATTTTGCTAGTAGTCTTTCATATTCTTGCTTTAACATCCCTCTTATATCTTCACAGAGATAGAAGAATTTGCCTGTGTGGAGACAAGTTATGGTTGAAGCTCATCCCATTTGCACTGTAAAGTTGTCAAGTTCAATTTTTTCCCTATCACTTGACATAGATGTGATGGTTATGTCTTACCCAGTCCTTATACACAGGATTAAGTGATCCCTAGAATAGCTAGCTGGATTTTCCTAATCTCTTTCAAAGTCCTTTAAGACTACTGTACTGTATGGTTACTAACAAATAACATTGTTGATCATGGTGTGTATCATTATCATTGGATTTACTAATTTCCATTAAAAGAATACATTATTCAGATACCTACTGTATTTTTACTGCACAAAAATTTCATTCAGGCTGGGTCCCGGGAAGCTGCAACAAGAAAAATGAATAATATTAAAAAGGACTTTGCATCCCTGGGAAGAATGTTGAAGGGATGGGGGTGCAGGTAGCATTCTCCTCTGTCCTCTCGATGGGTGACTGGGACCCAGAAAGAAGGAGGAGAACGGGACAGGTAAATGACTGGCTGAGGGGGTGGTATCTGGACCAAGGCTTTGGGTATTTTGATCTTGGGCAGGCCTTTGAGAAGCCAGGTATGTGGGCTGCTGATGGACTCCTGTGGCATAATGACCACATGGACACCAGGGTTCTTTTAGGATCAGTAACTGCTACTTCTTTATTGATGACATAACTTCAGCTCAACTTATTGAGGACAGGCTCCCTTCTTATACCATTCGCTCTACAGCAGTACTTTTCCACTAACTATTCATTGGTCAACAACTTTGCCCGGCAACAGCAAACACTTAGCAACTTCCATGTCTTAACAACTGGAGAACAAGCAGTTTGAGACAGCAAGGTGTCTCCTTAATCACCCTTCTTTGTTCCTTATAAACACTTTACATTCCTGATGGCCTCATCGTTAAGAGTCGGATGTTATCACCAAACATGGTGATTAGAGAAGAACTCTACAACTAAAAAGCAAATGAGTTATAAAGTAGGTATGGGGTTTATTTTGGGCGCTGCGCATGCGGGATAGCTCCCAAAGGTATATGCAACAATTCACTCACTCACATTCTCTTTTATCCCCTAAAATAATACATATGCATTAAGTTTCGAAATACATCTATGCATATTCATTTCCTAGCTCCGCTTAGCCCCACTTCGTATGCTAATTATCTTATCAGTCCTTCTGCTCTTGCGTAGTACTCTCTGGTGGTCGTCCGGGTGGTCGTCAGGATGAAGTAAGATGTCTTCATCAGAGTTGAACTTTTCACCTTGTCTCCCTGTGCATGCTCTCTGAGCCCTTGGTCACAGTCCGAACCATAAGGTTGGTTTGATCTGGTCCTTGGGGTCCCAGGGGCTCATCTGGAGGCCTAAGCGCAGCACAGGCACAGTACATTGCAAACATACCACATATTAAGCAGCGAGTCTCGTCTACATATTCATTCCTAATCAGTGACACTCTAATTTCTAACCCCATGTCTCAGTCTCCACTTTTCTAGAAAGTCTAGTAAATTCTTTTACTTAGTACAAAAATTCTTCTTCCCAATCTCTACGATATGTATCCCTCAATGCCTTGCTATGTACTTTTGACAAGGAAGTTAATATTGCCATTCATTGTAACATTTTCCAATTCCAAACAAGTATTACAAAAGACAATATTAAACTTATACCAACTAATATCAATAAAACAATAATTGGGTGACACAATGTGTTCAAAATCCCAGCTGCAGTTGGCGACCATCCAAAGAGGGCATCCCACCAGTTGTGATTTGCGTCTTGTTTTACTCTTTGCAAAACTCTGCTTATTTCCTTTGTATCATGATGGACAGTGATTAGAGTCTTCTCTCCATTTTCCTGAATGCCTTTTAAAATTTTGATCAGGTCTTGGTGTTTAACAAATTGCCTCACTAATGTGAGGTTCATCCCAATAGGTGTAGGTAATAACTTGTGATACACTGTGTTGTTAGACTTGATCACCTGGTGGGATACCACTGGTGCCAAATATAGAAAATCACACCTGATGATTCTAACAAAGTTACAAATACAAAAGTTAGAATGATTCTTGCTAGGGAGAGTTATATTCTCCTTATCTACTTCTACAAAAGCACAAGCAGTTCTTAAACACACACAGCCTTGACCAATATATAAAAGCAGTCTTTTGACTAGTATTTGGATGAATTTCAAAGTGGCAAACACCTTGCTCAGTGTCAAGACATACATCCTGAGCATCAATCAATTTTGTTGCTTTCACAGATAAATCCTTGTTGTTCCCGGGTAACACATGATTCCAGATTTAAAGTCTGCAATTTCCCACTCCCCATCTGTGCCCATTTTCTATGCTCCGAAGGATAGAGTACTGTCTCCTCATGGTTTAATCCTAGCGCAATGATGGGGTGGATAACATAAACTGTGGCATTACGGATAGTAAGCACAAAGGCAGTAGCCATGTTAACAATGGGATCATAGGTAAAATTTAACAGAGACAACCAATACTGGAACTTCCTCTCAAAATCATTGGCGTTGTCCCAAACAGCCTTTCAGACTTCAACCAGGAAAATGCCTTCACTTCCTTCCCTAATGATCAAGGCAGCTGTTGCCTGCATCCATAACTGTGCTTGTATACAACTAAAAGCTAAAGATACCTTATCTTGAACCATACTAAGTGCATCTATTATTAGTTTGTGGTCTTGGTCTTCAGCCTTTTCCCATCTCGGTAATACCTTTGAACCTTGCCATTGGCTAGTTCCCAATGCCAGTAAGGATGATTGTAAGGGCTGCTTTAGTTTTGTCAAATCACATATCAATCAGCTTATTCATTAATATTTCTTAATCAATTATATTTAAAACTCCTAATTCTGTTCCTAGCATTGCAGTTAAGTCTCTTTGTGTCCTGCCCCTGAGATGTGCTTGCTTTTGTGACCATATTGTTCAGCCTTCAAATGATGTCTTTAGGACAGGAGAGCAGGCTGGTTGAACTGCCAAGATGTTAATGTGTATTAGTAATTCGACACGCTTGAGAGACCATTCTGGATTACATAACAACTGTTGTTGGTCTGTGTTCCTTACTACATATGGGCCTGTTTCATAAATTTTGGGTTCAAGTTTGGTTTGGGGTTGGGCATAGGTTGTAGGGGGTCCCACTGTTGTAGGAAGTAGAGCATATATTTTAAAATTTAATACGAGGCCCTTGCCCTCCTTGATTTTGAGCTTTTGGCCATTATTAGTCCAAAAACAGCTAATTACTATGGTTTGTGTTAATATAAAATTATACCAACAATCTAATTTACCTGGGCGGATACAACCTTCTTGTTGTCCACTTTCGGAAATTGGTTTTACTAAAATCCCTGTTACTTTCTCACGGGTCGTTCCATTAATCATTCGGCACCCTATTTTTATTTCGTCCCCTATGGTTCTTTGGTGTGTCCACTCTTCCCCTAATTTTTGCCATTCTGATAATGTATGTAAATGGTCATCATTTGTTCGTCACATAACCACAACTGCTAACTTTCCATTGATGCTCTTATCCTCTGTTGTTAAGGCTTCGGACCAAGGGCACTCACCATTTTCTATTATCATAGAGGCACTTTCCAATTCTTGAATCACAATTACAACTATAAGCCACACAAATAAAACAGTTCTTTTAACTAAATTTCTGCAAAATACTCCTGATCGTAATGTCCTCATTTTGCTCGAGTGAGCTTTAGTTTCAATTCAGTGTCGCCCAGTGTTACTTTCCAGGGGGCTTCTGGAGCTTTCTTCACTCGAGAATGGTGAATCCAGGCACTCTGTTCCTTGATTTTAATTGCAATGAAGGTAGTAAGGAGCACCTGGTATGGTCCCTCCCACTGTGGTTTCAAAGTTTTCTCTGCAAGAGACTTGACATATACATAATCTCCATGCTGTATGTCATGCACCGGTCCATCCAGCTCTCTATTCTGAGTTCCAGCCATGTTTTTCTATTTCTCTAAGTTGCTTACTGAAAGCCACCATATAGGTAGTCAACGTCTCTTCCCCAACCTGGGTAGACATTCCCTTCTGGACCCCGTATGGTTTCCCATAAAGCATTTCAAAAGGACTTAATTTTTCTTTAGTTGGGGGCTTAGTCCGAATCCGCAGCAATGCTAGCAGGAGAGCTTGGGGCCAGGGCAAGTTAGCTTCTTGCCCTAACCTTACAATTTGTTGTTTGATCAAATGGTTCATTTTCTCCACCTGACCACTCGATTGGGGGTGGTATGGAGTGTGGAGTTCCCACTCTATGCCCAAATGCTGACTAATTTGCTGTACTATTTTTGAGATAAAGTGTGGCCCCCTGTCTGAGGACATGGTGGCTGGAACTCTGAAGCGTGGTATTGTTTCTTGTAACAATACCTTGGTTACCTCTAGAGCTTTGGCAGTCCTACTGGGGAAAGCCTCTGGCCATCCTGAAAAGATATCTGTTAACACCAGTAAATATTGATAACCCCTCTTTTCTTGGAAGTTCTTAAAAGTCAATTTGCCACTGTTGCCCAGGCCCATGGCCTTTTCCAATTTGACCCAGTTTTGGTTTGGGGATATTTTTGGGGTTAGTCTGGAGAAAAAGAACACATTGTCGAGTTACTTGAGTGATGGTAGCATATAAGTTCCTGGCAATAATTTTTCCAATTAGATAGATATACAAAACATCTATTCCCCAATGTGTTTTCCAGTGTTCTTCCCTTATCAGTGACCACAATAAATTGGAGGGGATGACTAGCTTCCCCTTCCCTTCTTTGGTAATAGCCCATCCCTCTTGGTTATATTTTCCCTTTTGACTTTCGATTAATTTTCTATCCTTTTTGTTATATACAGGCTTACCTTCAAGGGGAATCTGCCTGTCTGGAATCAGGGCTCCCTCAGTTGCTACCTCACCTTTTGCTGCTTCTTTTGCCTCTCTGTCCACCAGATTGTTTCCTTCCTCCAATTCTGAGCTCACCTTCTGGTGTGCCTTAATGTGCATGATTGCTACCTTTTCAGGCAGCTGAACTGCTTCCAATAACCGCATTATTTCTTTTGCATGTTTGATGTTTTTCCCTTGCGAGTTCAACAGTCCTCTTTCTTTCCAGATGGCTCCATGTGCATGTACAACCCCAAATGCATATCTTGAGTCCGTATAGATGTTTATTTTCTTTCCTTTTGCTTTTTTTTTTACCCAGTACCCTGAGCTGGTAGAAGGGGATGGGGAGCAGGATGTGGCCCTCACCATCCATGAAGAACTGGTTGGTGACCTGCTACGGCACTTGGATGTGCGCAAGTCGATGGGGCCGGATGGGTTCCACCCAAGGGTACTGAGAGAACTGGCAGAGGGGCTGGCCAAGCCCCTATCCATCATTTATCAGCAGTCCTGGCTATCGGGGGAGGTCCCAGCTGACTGGCGGATAGCAAATGTGACGCCTATCTACAAGAAGGGCCGGAGGGCAGACCCGGGGAACTATAGGCCTGTCAGTTTGACCTCAGTGCCAGGGAAGCTCATGGAGCAGATCCTCTTGAGAGTCATCAGGCGGCACTTGAAGGGCAAGCAGGCGATCAGGCCTAGTCAGCATGGGTTTATGGAAGGCAGATCCTGCTTGACGAACCTGATCTCCTTCTATGACAAAGTGACACGCTGGGTGGATGAGGGAAAGGTTGTGGATGTGGTCTACCTTGACTTCAGCAAGGCTTTTGACACCGTCTCCCACAGCATTCTCCTCAAGAAACTGGCTGCTCTTGGCTTGGACTGTCGCACGCTTCGTTGGGTTAGAAACTGGCTGGATAGCCGGGCCCAAAGAGTCGTGGTAAATGGAGTCAAGTCCAGTTGGAGGCCAGTCACTAGTGGCGTCCCCCAGGGTTCGGTGCTGGGGCCGGTCCTCTTTAATATCTTCATCAATGATCTGGACGAGGGCATTGAGTGCACCCTCAGTAAGTTTGCAGATGACACCAAGTTAGGTGCGTGTGTCGATCTGCTCGAGGGTAGGAAGGCTCTGCAGGAGGATCTGGATAGGCTGCACCGATGGGCTGAGGTCAACTACATGAAGTTCAACAAGACCAAGTGCCGGGTCCTGCACCTGGGGCGCAATAACCCCAAGCAGAGCTACAGGCTGGGAGATGAGTGGTTGGAGAGCTGCCAGGCAGAGAAGGACCTGGGAGTGATGGTGGACAGACGGCTGAATATGAGCCAGCAGTGTGCCCAGGTGGCCAAGAAGGCCAACGGCATCCTGGCTTGTATCAGAAACAGTGTGACCAGCAGGGCTAGGGAAGTGATTGTCCCCCTGTACTCGGCTCTGGTGAGGCCTCACCTCGAGTATTGTGTTCACTTTTGGGCCCCTCGCTACAAGAAGGACATGGAGGTGCTTGAGCGGGTCCAGAGAAGGGCGACGAAGCTGGTGAGGGGCCTGGAGAACAAGTCCTACGAGGAGCGGCTGAAGGAGCTGGGCTTGTTCAGCCTGGAGAAGAGGAGGCTCAGGGGCGACCTTATAGCTCTCTACAGATACCTCAAAGGAGGCTGTAGCGAGGTGGGGGTTGGTCTGTTCTCCCACGTGCCTGGTGACAGGACGAGGGGGAATGGGCTTAAGTTGCGCCAGGGGATTTTTAGGTTAGATGTTAGGAAGAACTTCTTTACTGAAAGGGTTGTCAGGCACTGGAACAGGCTGCCCAGGGAGGTGGTGGAGTCACCATCCCTGGAAGTCTTTAAAAGACGTCTAGATGTAGAGCTTAGGGATATGGTTTAGTGGGGACTGTTAGGGTTAGGTTAGAGGTTGGACTCGATGATCTTGAGGTCTCTTCCAACCTATAAATTCTGTGATTCTGTGATTCTGTGATTTTTCTAAGGCACGGGTCAGAGCAATTATCTCGGCGTTTTATGGAGAGGTATCTGTTGGCAAAGGTCCAGATTCTATTGCGTCTTTGCAAGTGGTAGCTGCATACCCAGCATGACGTTTTCTGCTGATGACGTAGCTGCTCCCATCAGTGAACCAGATTTCCACATCATCAAAAGGAGTGTCCTTCAGATCTGGACAGCTGGAGTAGGTAGCTTCGATGGTCTCCAGGCAGTCATGGTGTACTGCCTCCCCTTGGTTTCCACTGAGGAAAGAAGCTGGGCTGACAATTTTAGTTACCACTATTTCTACATCATCTTGCTCTACCATGATAGCTTGGTATTTCAGGAGCCTTTGTGGGGAAAGCCAGTGACCGCCTTTCACTTCCAGCACTGTGGACACTGTGTGAGACACTAGCACAGTTATTTTCTGGCCCAAGGTGAACTTGCATGCTTCCTAGATATTTAGCACCACTGCTGCAATGGCTCTGAGGCATCCTGGCCATCCGTTGGTGGCAGCATCCAGCTGCTTAGAAAAATAAGCAACTGCCCTTCAATATTGGCCCAGGTCCTGTGCAATTCCCAGGGCAATCCCCTGTTTCTCATCGGAGAAGAGGAACAATGGATTATTCACATCTGGAAGTCCCAGAGCTGGAGCTGACATGAGAGCCTTCTTTAGTTGGTCAGAGGCTTGCGTGGCCTCCTTTGTCCATTGGAGGTCCCTGTTCCCATTTGCAATGAGCGCATACAGAGGTTTTATAAGCAATCCGTAATCATAGATCCACAATCTGCACCACCTGTCATTCGCAAAAAGTTCTTTTATTGTCTCAGGTTTCGAGGTTTGACATATCGCTTCTTTACGACCTTGCCCCAAGGTCCGTTGTCTGGCACTAACCTCATAACCCAGGTAGATCACCTGCTTTACCACCTGAGCCTTCTTCTTTGATACCCTGTACCCCTGGAGTCCCAGAAAGTTTAGGAGGCTTACTGTCCAGGCCACACGTTTCTTCTGTCTGAATGGCTACGAGGAGGTCATCTACGTACTGCAACAGCCTTCCTTTTCCTGATGGGGCTTCCCAGGTCTCCAAGCCCTTTGCAAGTTGTTCTCTGAACAAGGTAGGTGAGTTCTTAAAGCCCTGAGGCCACCTTGTCCATGTGAGCTGTGTTTTGCGCCCACTCTTAGGGCTTTCCCACTCAAATGCAAAGATTTTCTGGCTGGCTTCATGGAGAGGGAGGCAAAAGAAGGCATCCTTCAGGTCTAAAATGATAAAACAAGTTAGCTCTGGTGTTAAGCATGTTAATAAATCATATGGGTTTGCCACCACAGGGTAAAGATCCTCAGTTATCTTGTTAACATCTTGTAGATCCTCTACGACCCGATATGATCCATCAGGTTTTTGAACAGGTAAAACAGGAGTGTTGAAGTCAGACTGGCACTCTTTTAGCAACCCTAATTGTAAGAAATTTTCAATTATCAGGCTATTTCCTTCTCTCCCTTTTTCAAGGGGTACTGTTTAATTCTGACTGGCTGTTTTCCTTTCTTAAGTTTAATTTGTATTGGAGGTGCATTTTTCGCCTTCCCAGGTACATTGGAAGCCCATACTCCGGGAAATACTTGATTTAAGATTTCTTCACTAATTTCCTTTTTAGTTTCAGTAGCCATCATCATCAAACTCAACACTTCCACATATCATTTACCTCCAGAGTAATCTCCCCATTTTTAAATGAAATGGTTGCTTGCAATTTTTCCAATAAGTCTCTCCCTAGGAGTGACTCCGGGGAGTTGGGCATGTATAGGAACTTGTGAATGCCCCACTGTTTTCTGTATTTATATTTCAACGGTTTGCAGAAATAAGCTGTTTCAGATTGGCCAGTTGCCCCCTTCACTACAACGTAATCATTCCCTACTGGTACTAATGCTTTATTTAAAACTGAATAAGTTGCCCCCGTATCCACCAGAAGTTCCACCTCTTTCCCTTCCTTCCCCAGCTTCATTTTTATAACCAGCGGATCTGCTAGGGTAGATTCCCCTGGTCTTCCTCAGTCATCTTTTCAAGTGCGACCAGCACCTCCCTTCCCTGGTTCCCTTTTCCATTTCTTTTCTGTTCCAGGCATTCATTTTTCCAATGCCCAAATTTCTTACATAGGGCATGTTGATCCTTGCCTAGCTGGGGCTGTTCCTGTCTAGGCCTCCTTTTTCCTTCTTCCCTAATAACTGCTGTCAGCCTCTTCTGCCCTTGCCTATATCCCTCCTCCCTATTACTGAATACCCTCCAAGCCTCATCCAGTAACACTTCCAAATTCCTGCTCTCTGTGTGACGTAATTTCTGAAGTTTACGTATAATTTCCCCCATAGACTGGCCTAAAAACAGGGAGACTAGCTGCTGTATTCCTACCTCTGACCCAGGGTCCAGTGGGGTATTACGACGCATCACATCCCTCAATTGATCCAGGAATTCAGATGGGGACTCAGAGGGACCTTGTTAAACTGCATATAATGCAGACCAATTTCTGGCCTTGGGAATGGCTTTCTCCATTCCCTTTGAGACCCGTTCCTGATATGCCTGTAATCTTTCAATTTCTGCAGTTCTATTTGGGTTCCATTTCGGATCCTGGAGAGGAAAATATTCTTTAACATCCCCCCAGTGATCTTATAATGGTCCTCAGCCAATTCCCGTGAATTTTTCAAAATTAGTTGCTTCTCTGTTTCAGTCATATATTCCAGTAATAGTTGTATGTCCTTCCAGTCAGAGTTATGCTGTTTTACAATGAATTGAAAATGTTTAGCTACACTTACTGGATCATTCCGGTAATCCTTTGCAACCCTCTTCCATTCTCCAAAATCAGTGGTGGAAAAAGGTATTTTGATCAACATTGTTCCACCATCAGGCCCTACTGCCTCTCGGAGAGGCGCCTGCAGTGCCGTGGGGGCAGATTTCTAGTACGAGAGGACACAGGACTATCGAGGGGGGTGGGCACTCCATCCAAGTCTGCATCCTCTTCCTGGGGTCGAGGAGGACGCTTAAACAGATCTATTGGATCCTGCTCTGAGGGTTGATGAACTTTTTCTACTTTAGTACACCTCTGCCCAATACTACATGCTGAACAACAGCGTCTCAGTCTACCCCTACATTCAGTATTATTTCCTTGTTCGAGCGCAAGTACCATAGGGTCCTATGGTGGTACCATTCCACAGTCCCTTTGCCATTCTGGATGATTCCGGAGAGTGAAAAACATATCTGCATATGATACTTCATCCCATTTTACTTCCCTTCTTAAGAACAGCATCAATTGTAAAAGGGTATTATAGTCTATTGTCCTGTTGAGGGGCCACTTAGCCCCATCTTCTAACTTATATAGTGGCCACCACTGATTACAGTATTTGTTAAGGGTCTTTTTACTTTCTGTACCTCCAGTCCCAACAATGTCTTTCCAATGAGCAAGTACACAGCCTAAGGGACTCTCTTTCAAAATACCTCCTTGAGTATTTCCCATTTTACAACTTCTTCTATTAATCTTTTATTTTGGCTTTTGTTACCCTTTTGTTAAGTTTCTACACAAATCGTTTTCTACAAATCCCTATGGTTTTACCCAGTCTTTCTCCCTCACAAAATATTCATTCAACCTGTCACGTGCTTTGTTCGTCTTCGGCTGCTCCCCTCGTGGAGAATACAGAACCGTGGATCGGAACTCCGCACTGAGTCTCACAGCACAATCACACAATCACACAAAGAGGCCCCTAGCACTTCTCATTCATACTACAAGAATAACAATAACCAACCAAACAAATATTGTTTCTGACCATGTTCTTCGTGGAGTGACTCACTGTACAACGATACTTTGTCTCAAACACATACACTCACACAAATTCTTTCAACACAAAATATCTGGACATTTAAAAATAAGACATGCAATTATTACTACTCCAGTTAGTATCCCTCCAGCAGCTGCAAATATTATCCAGGTAACCTTGTCACAATTGTGAGAGTCCCGATTACCCTTCTCCTGCTTCTTATAAAGTCATTAGCAGGTCCGTCCTGGCTCCCAAAACTGGGATGCAGCGGTAACCTTGGATTTGCTCAATCTTCTCCAAGGATCGCTAGTGACCGCACTGTTGGTCAGCAAATCCCCCTTGACCACTCCATCAGTCAGCCTGTAGGGTACCCTTCTCCCCTCTGGGTCTATGCTGTACGCCAGATGTCTCTGCGCGATTTACCAGCTGCCCAATATTGGGCCCCTTCTTTAAAGGAAACACATACAGTTTCTCCACAGTCCAGCAGGTCGTTGTCTGCCCCTGCAGTGAGCAGCCGAGGAGTAGTGTTCCTCCAGGGAACTGTGCCTGGTGCACGCTAGGATGTTCGCGACACAGCCACTCCTGTGGACAGGCTGAGAGCCTCCTGCCTGGATTGCCAAAATAATTCACGGAAGAACTCTACAACTCAAAAGCAAATGAGTTATAAAGTAGGTATGTGGTTTATTTTGGCACCAGGCACATGCGGGATAGCTCCCAAAGGCATATGCAACAATTCGCTCAATCGCGTTCTCTTTTACCCCCTAAAATATTACATATGCATTAAGTTTTGAAACACATCTATGCATCAATGGCGCCGAAAATAAACCACATACCTACTTTATAACTCATTTGCTTTTGAGTTGTAGAGTTCTTCGACTAATCAATGGGGCTCGTCGACCCCCATGGCCACACTCCCACATCTCCCCCTTCTTTATTATCAAGGAAACACAAATTAAGAAAGCACAATTAACACAAATTAAAACACAGAGAAAAACTATCAAGCATACTAACCCTATCTTTAACAAACTTTGTAACCACATTCCTGGGAGAGGAAGGCACTTAGTGCTGCCCAGCCAGGGGGCTCTGGCTGCACCTCCAACTCCTGGAATTGTTTGTGGGTCTTGCATGCCAGAAAGACCCTCCCATACGTTGTGTTTTGTTTGAGCTGGAGTCCAAACCGTGGAGGAGAGTGCTGTGATCACGTTAAGGCAGATGATGAGACGGCCGGCCGGACTCATCGTGCTGACACCCATCTAGGACTGGCTCCTGTTGAAACAGAATCACAGAATCACAGAATCGTAGGGGTTGGAAGGGACCTTGAAAGATCATCAGGTCCAACCCCCCTGCCAAAGCAGGTTCCTCAGAGCAGGCTGCCCAGGTAGGCGTCCAGAGGGGCCTTGAATATCTCCAGAGAAGGAGACTCCACAACCTCCCTTGGAAGCCTGTTCCAGTGCTCTGTCACCCTCATCATGAAAAAGTTCTTTCGCATGTCGGTGCGGAACTTTCTGTGCTCTATCTTGCAGCCATTGCCCCTTGTTCTATCCCCACAAACCACTGAAAAGAGGTTGGCCAAATCCCTCTGTCTCCCACACTTCAGGTATTTATACACATTGATGAGATCCCCTCTCAGTCTTCTCTTCTCCAGGTTGAACAGACCCAGGTCTCTCAGCCTTTCTTCATAGGGAAGATACTCCAGGCCCCGTATCAGCCTTGTGGCCCTCCGCTGGACTCTTTCCAGGAGATCCCTGTCTTTTTTGTACTGGGGAGCCCAGAACTGGACACAGTACTCCAGGTGAGGCCTGACCAGGGCAGAGTAGAGGGGGAGGATCACCTCCCTTGACCTGCTGGCCACCCTCCTTTTAATGCACGCCAGGATCCCATTGGCCTTCTTGGACACCAGGGCACACTGCTGGCTCATGGTCAGCCTTTCATCCACCAGGACCCTCAGGTCCTTCTCTGCAGAGCTCCTCTCCAGCAGGTCGTCCCCCAGCCTGTACTGATACATGTGGTTGTTCCTTCCCAGGTGCAGGACTCTATGCTTGCTCTTATTAAACCTCATTTGGTTTCTTCCTGCCCATCTCTCCAGCCGGTCCAGGTCTCACTGAATGGCAGCACAGCTTTCTGCCGTGTCAGCCACTCCTCCCAGCTTTGTGTCATCGGCGTACTTGCTGAGTGCAGACACTATTCCCTCGTCAAGGTCGTCGATGAAGATGTTGAACAAGACCGGACCCCGCACTGACCCCTGGGGAACACCGCTAGCCACAGGTCTCCAGCTGGACTCTGCACCGCCGATCACCACCCTCTGAGCTTGGCCAGTCAGCCAGTTCTCAACCCACCTTACTTAAACACAAGCATAACCTCGGCCCCAAGTTATTAGAGAGTAGGGCCCTTCCCATTGACTGGTGCTTAAATTTTTTACCATGACTTGTGCCCTTTCTTTAACTGAGTTTAAGGTATTATCATTAAAATGTTTGTGAATCGGAGGACCTTCCTCTGTCCATTGATTTAAAAAAATAAGAACACAGCATGTACCATGTACCATGTACCATGGGCCTGTTCAATAGCTGCTTGACCCGTGGGGAGAATGAGGTATACCCGTCAGATGTTGAATGCTCCACTGTTGAAAAAACAAATGGGTTGCATGGGCCACATATCCTGGCCCATTATCTGTTTTAATAGTTGCAAACGCTGACAGAAAATATTTACACACATCCTTTGCCTTTTCTCCTGCATGGACAGATGCAAAAATAGAGGCAGAAAAGGTGTCAATTGAAACATAAACATAGCAAAGTTTTCTGAATTCTGGCAAATGTTTAACAAACAATCCTTTAAGTCTATTACTATTAATGTCCATGACTGGGGGAGCATAGTTGGAGATGGCAATCCTAGTTGAAGTGCTCCCATATCTTCCATGACTTCATTAATTTTTCTCAGATCATATAACAGTCTCCACTTTACATTCCTTTTCTTGATTACTAACACCGGAGAGTTAGTCGTGGGAACAATATGTTTCTGATTGTGGTCCCACATGACTCTTTAAGGCCTCAGAGACTGCTCGCCAGGTGCCGAGTAGTCCTGCCGCAATCTTGTTTTTAGTAGCAGAGTCCCACACCTTGACCTCAATTTGGTCCCATGTTTCATGATCATAAACTGTCTGATAATAAAGGGAATGAACTGGAAGGTTCCCAGGACATTCTTTGGTACTAAGGACGTATGATTCCCCATAATGCGCAACTGCTTACCTTCGGCCAGTGAGGGGCAGTTGTGTGCATGGGTCCGCTTCTCTCAGCTTGAGCTTCCTTCCAGCTTGGGTGCGCTTCCTTTCAGCAACTTTCAGTATGAGCTTCTCTGAGCGGTTTGCTGAGTTGGGCCAAACCTATCTTCATGAGGCGATCAGTGTCCCTGTTCCTGTCCTGGTCCCTGTTCTGCTAGCCTGTTCCTGTTCATTCCTTTTTTGTTTTTGTCCCTGTTCTGTTAGCCTGTCCCTGTTCCCTTCAAGACCCTGTTCGGGCGCCATTTGTGGAGTAACGACCACACGGACACCAGGGTTCTTTAAGGGATCAGTAACCAACACTACTTTATTGATGACATAACTTCAAGTCTCATATTGAGGACAGGCTCCCTTCTTATACCATTCGCTCTACAGCAGTACTTTTCCACTAACTATTTATTGGTCAACAACTTTGCCCGGCAACAGCAAACACTTAGCAACTTCCATGTCTTAACGACTGGAGAACAAGCAGTTTGAGACAGCAAGGTGTCTGTCTCCTGAATCACCCTTCTCTGTTCCTTCTAAATTCTTTACATTCCTGATGGCCTCATTGTTAAGAGTCGGATGTTATCACCAACCATGGGGCTTGTCGACACTCCCACAGACTCTGACTCAGCAAGTGGGGCACAAGCATATTGGAGAGCAAGCTCTCTGGACTGATTACCAGGGCTCTCTGGACTGATTACAAGGTTTAATGGGAGAAGGGAGGGGAGTTAGATGTGACAGAGGAGGGCTAGGGGATGTTGTCACTGCTGTCAGTGTTGAAGATAGTAGGGAAAAACCTCTGAGTTGTCCCATAGGATTGTCCGAGGGCTCCTCAGAGAAGGTAATGATCCCGATACCCTGTCTGGAATCTTTTTCTTGCATCCCTCCTCTAGGGGTAACTGCGCCTGCTGCTTCCCTAAAGTGCCTGTATACCAATGTGCAAAGCATTGGAAATAGGATGAGCTCGAGATCTGTGAACAGTCGCGGGGCCACAATCTCATTGCGATCACGGAGACATGGTGGGACAGCTCGCATGACTGGAACGCTGTCATGGAGGGCTATGTCCTCTTTAGGAAAGACAGGCTGGGGAAGCGAGGGGGTGGGGTTGCCCTTCATGTGAGAGAGCAATTAGAACGTACCCAGCTCCACCTGGGGGAGGGTGAAAGACAAGTGGAGAGCTTGTGGGTGAGAATTAAAGGGTGGGCTGGTATGGGGGACACTGTTGCGGGGGTGTACTACAGGACACCAGATCACGAGGAAGAGGTCGATGAGGCTTTCCAGAAGCAGCTGGAAGTAGTTTCGTGATCCTGGGCACTGGTTCTCATGGGCGACTTCAATTATCCAGACATCTGTTGGGTAAACAACTCAGCCAGGCAGGCGCAGTCCAAACGGTTCCTACAATGCATTGAAAGTAATTTTCTGACGCAGGTGGTGGTGGAGACAATGAGGCGGGGGGTGCTTCTGGACCTTGTCCTTACCAACACGGATGGGCTTGTTAGGGATGTGAAGGTTGGGGGCAGCTTGGGATGCAGTGACCATGAAATGGTGGAGTTCAAGATGGAACTTGGTGGAAGAAGTAAGGCTAAAAGCAGGATTGCTACCCTGGACTTTGGGAGAGCCAACTTCGACCTCTTCCGGGACCTGCTTGGGGGTATCTCATGGGCTAGATTGCTAGAAGGTAAGGGTGCTTGTGAGAGCTGGGCAACATTTAAACAGCATTTCTTCCAAGCTCAGGATTGGTGCATCCCGAAGAGTAGGAAATCGGGGAAGGGGGGCAGGAAACCTGCGTGGATGAGCAAGGAGCTCATTGACAAGATCAAAAGGAAGAAGAAGGTCAATGAAATGTGGAAAAAGGGCCTGTCCTCTTGGGAGGAGTATAGGAGTGTTTTCAGGGCCTGCAGGGACACGACGAGGAAGGCTAAAGCCCACCTGGAGATGAAGGTTGCAAAAGGATAAAGGATAATAAGAAGGGTTTTTTAAGTATGTAAACAGCAAAAGGAAGACTAGGGATAATGTGGGTCCCTTGCTGAACGAGGGGGGTGTCCTTGTAATGGGGGACGCTGAGAAGGAGGAGATGCTGAATGACTTCTTTGCTTCAGTCTTTGCTTCAAGGACTTCCCCCCTGGGACTCCTGGTCCCTGGAGGGAGGAGAAAGGGTCTGGGAAATGGAAATCTCCCTCCTGGTTGAGGAGGGAGTGGTTCGGGAGCGTCTGCGTGGGATCAGCGCACGCAAATCCATGGGACCTGATGGGATGCATCCACATGTGCTGATGGAGCTAGCAGAAGTGATCGCCGAACCACTCTCTATCATCTTTGAAAGGTCCTGGAGAACAGGAGAGGTGTGTGAAGACTAGAGGCTAGCCAATGTCACTCTGGTCTTCAAGAAGGGCAAGAAGGAGAATCCGGGAAACTACAGGCCAGTCAGTCTCACCTCTGTCCCTGGAAAGGTGTTGGAACAGCTTGTTCTGGATGCCATCTCCAAGCAATTGGAACAGAAGAAGGTTATGAGGAGTAGTCAGCATGAATTCACCAAGGGGAAGTCGTGCTCGACCAACCTCGTTGCCTTCTATGATGGCATCACCAGCTGGGTAGATGGAGGGAGAGCAGTGGCTGTCATCTACCTTGACTTTAGCAAGGCTCTTGATACTGTCTCCCACAACATCCTGCTAGCAAAGCTGAGAAAGTGTGGGATAGACGAGTGGACAGTAAGGTGGGATGAGAACTAGCTGACTGGCCGAGCTCAGAGGGTGGTGATCGGTGGTGCAGAGTCCAGCTGGAGACCTGTGGCTAGCGGTGTTCCCCAGGGGTCAGTGCTGGGTCCGGTCTTGTTCAACATCTTCATTGACGTCCTTGACGAGGGAATAGTATCTGCCCTCAGCAAGTCCGCTGATGATATAAAGCTGGGAGGAGTGGCCAACATGCCAGAAGTCTGTGTTGCCATTCAGCAAGATCTGGACATGCTGGAGAGCTGGGCAGGAAAAAAACAAATGAAGTTTAACAAGAGCAAGCATAGAGTCCTGCACCTGGGAAGGAACAACCACATGTATCAGTACAGGCTGGGGGACGACCTGCTGGAGAGGAGCTCTGCAGAGAAGGACCTGAGGGTCCTGGTGGATGAAAGGCTGACCATGAGCCAGCAGTGTGCCCTGGTGTCCAAGAAGGCCAATGGGATCCTGGCGTGCATTAAAAGGAGGGTGGCCAGCAGGTCAAGGGAGGTGATCCTCCCCCTCTACTCTGCCCTGGTCAGGCCTCACCTGGAGTACTGTGTCCAGTTCTGGGCTCCCCAGTACAAAAAAGACAGGGATCTCCTGGAAAGAGTCCAGTGGAGGGCCACAAAGATGATACGGGGCCTCGAACATCTTCCCTATGAGGAAAGGCTGAGAGACTTGGGTCTGTTCAGCCTGGAGAAGAGAAGACTGAGAGGGGATCTCATCAATGTGTATAAATACCTGAAGTGTGGGAGACAGAGGGATTTGGCCAACCTCTTTTCAGTGGTCTGTGGGGACAGGACAAGGGCCAATGGCCACAAAATGGATCACAGGAAGTTCCACACTGACATGCGAAAGAACTTTTTCATGATGAGGGTGACAGAGCACTGGAACAGGCTGCCCAGGGAGGTTGTGGAGTCTCCTTCTCTGGAGATATTCAAGGCCTGTCTGGACGCCTACCTGGGCAACCTGGTCTAGGGAACCTGCTTTGGCAGGGGGTTTGGACCCTATGATCTCTTGAGGTCCCTTCCAACCCCTACAATTCTTTGATTCTGTGATTCTGTGAATAGCTTATAACAATCTTCCTACCTTCTTTACCTTCTGGAGTTCTTTAATTTCTTTTTAACACACAATTTCCATTACAATTCCTTGGAAGATGATCACGCATGAGAAGCCTCTTGGTAGCTTATTGCTTTGTAGTCTCAGGGTGTTCTAACATGGTCCATTGGTTCCTGCTCTGCTGCTCTAGAGAGGACAACCAGGTGTTTGATGCAAATTCAGGACTTACAGCCAGATGGAAACTTATCTGCATCTCTCAGATTGTTGGTTCCTGCTAGGTATTGCTGTCTGCCGTTCCTTTACCCACCTTGGTGCCACTCAGAAGGACCTCTGGGAATGATTTTCTAAAGTGGCTTTCCAGTTAGGCTTATTTTACTTAAAAACTTCAAGGCACTGAATCGTGTGTTTCCAGCTCACATAGTTTCTCCTCAGCATGGCCACATGTACCTTATAAATCTCTGGCTTGCCACAAGGAAGAAAACGTATATGTACAGTAGAACAGAGATTTTTTTTTCTTTTATTGTTTGTATTGGCTACCAGCTGCAAAGTCCAGTATGAAACAGGAGGTAACAGTCTCTTAAACTTCCTGTTTGTGATTCCTATTCATCTACATCATATGCTGGCTTGGAAGTGGATTTATTTGAAACTAAACTTTCGTGCTCATTTCTGTTATCTTATTTAATTCCAAACACCATTTGAGTACTTTCATTTGTATATTAACACCTTGATAATGAACCATGCCAAAACTTTCCTCAAGTGGGTGATTGAAGGATGGGTCACTCACAGTTTCCTTTCATCCATTTCAATCAGGCTCTGGGCACAGGTGATATTCCCAGCCATAACAAAATATATCAGACAGGTACATGCCAGTTGGAAAGTCTCCTCTCAAGCTGAAGCTATTAGGATCTGTCAGACCAGCAACAAAAGGATGTGAAGGGAAAAAGTACATATGGAAAGGTAAGCATGGAATGGGACAGTGTTATAAGGGAGAAGGGAGAAATGTCTTTTTCTGCTGCCAGTATAATACAGCTATTTCATAAGCAAGAGAAAACTTGCATGCTGATAGTCACTTTTAAAGAGTTGCCATTTGGAAGCAACAAGCAGCGTATGTTTCTTGATATGAGCCTGTGGAGAAACATACTGAAAGCTGATTAGCTTTAATGTACACACAGACAACTGGGGAGTTGAGATGTAGTGTGAGAGCCATAAGTGTGGGGAGAAGGCGCTCAGCTGAATATCATTACAAACCTGACAGAGCTCTCTTGCTTTGTTTCCATCTTGCAATTCATGTAACTTCATGACAATTGATGAGATCCTTGGGAAGCAGGGAGGCAGTATAATTTACACCTGCTCCAAACAAACTGCTGGACTCTGTGTTCTAAGTTAAAAAAAAATATTTTTCTCCATGGCTAACTGAAACTTTTCTAAACTATTCCAAACTATTTTGGAAATTTATACCCAAGAGCAAAGATTAGATAAAATCAGACTGATCACTTGTTGGATGGACAGTCTTTCTAAGCTCTGTAAATTATTTCGTATCTTAATCACCCCTTTATCACCCCGTTTTACCATTCTAAAAAATATTTTTTATTTTTTTGTTGTATGGGTTGATACTGTGTTTCTTCCCCTGGTTCTGTTTTATCCTTTTTAATACAAGCACCATGTTTTGATTTTTTGGAGTTCAAGGGGTACCACAATAACTTTGTTTTTGTATTCTTGTAATGCATGTTGACTACACAACATTGGCACAAGCACAATGAAGATTATAAAGAACACTTCAAAAGCATTACCATTATCCTTGATAATTAAAATGTCTTAATATTTGCATTTCAAAGTTTTTATCTTTTTTTTATTTTTTATTTTTTTACTGAAGAGGGAATGCCTTCAGTTCTTTTTCTCAAGACCTGTATCTGAATCTGAAACACTGCAATCAGTTTGAAAGAAGGAAGAAAACTGTAACTGTTGAATTCAGTTTACACAAAAAAGGGAAGAATTTTGTATTCTTTGTCCTAACCAGTCTGCACTACACTGCCTCATTTTAGTCTAATGCCATTCCACCTCCTGTCTTTTGTCCTGGCAGAGTCAATTATAACCATAGATTGCTACATGGAATTGTAGCACTAGGGAAACTATTAACACCTAGCTGCTCTGGCACAAGATCACACTAAACAGCTTATTCAGATTCAGCCATCAGTTCTGATGAGTAACATACAGCAAAGGTTGGTATTTACTTCCAACTCATTTAATTACAGAAATCAGTGAATTCACAGAGCAAAACCATGAACAGAAAAATGAAACTGACTTGGCCAACATTTTGTTTGAGATCTCAAGGTATTATGAGTAAGACTGTATCAAGAATCTATTATATTTTGAGGGTCAGAAGAAAGGAAACAATGATAACAAAAGTATACTTACTTTGCATTGATACTGAAGTAATTTCAGTATTTTACAAATAATATAACAGCTACAAAATGTATAGAAAGGCACAAGGATGCTCTTGCACAAAATTATTACAGACTTCTAGACAGCCAAAAATTCAATTGATTGCACTGAAGATTTTTTTACATTTGCTTAGCTACCTAAATACTGTCTTACATCTAACTGCTGTAAAGCTAATAAAGAGAAAGATCAATCAAAACATATCTCTTGATATTACACCAAGAACCTGGTCCAACTTGTTTTGGTGAAGTTTTCAGTGGCTATTGTTGCAGTTAGGGTGTTTAAATTCAAAGAAAATATACAAGTCTTATGAAAACATAAAAAGTTGCCTCACAGTACAGAGTACACAAACTTGAAATAGCATGAAAGGCTGAACATCTACAAAGTATATTACAGTTTTTGTAGGACCTCCTGGTGCATCACTCCATTTCCTGGCTGCCTCCTGAGAAAAAAATGGCATTTATCACATGGTTTCACAATTTCACAGAATTGCTCATCCATGCAGGTTTCCTGCCCCCCTTCCCTGATTTCCTACTCTTTGGGATGCAACGATCCTGAGCTTGGAAGAAGTGCTGTTTAAATGTTGCCCAGCTCTCACAAGCACCCTTACCTTCTAGTAATCTAGCCCATGAGATAACCCCAAGCAGGTCCTGGAAGAGGTCGAAGTTGGCTCTCCCAAAGTCCAGGGTAGCAATCCTGCTTTTAGCCTTACTTCTTCCACCAAGTTCCATCTTGAACTCCACCATCTCATGGTCGCTGCATTCCAAGCTGCCCCCAACCTTCACATCCCTAACAAGCCCATCCGTGTTGGTAAGGACAAGGTCCAGAAGCACCCCCCGCCTCTTCGGCTCCTCCACCACCTGCGTCAGAAAATTATCTTCAACGCAGTGTAGGAACCGTTTGGACTGCGCCTGCCTGGCCAAGTTGTTTACCCAACAGATGTCTGGATAATTGAAGTCCCCCATGAAGTCCCTCATTTATTCATTAAACTTTAATATGTCGTATGCCTTGTTTTCCTGATATCCCATTACTGTGTGTTGTTACTATCCCATTACTGTGTGTTGTTAACTCTAAAACCAAACACTAAACAAAGCTTTTGGAGACAGCAAGCCCTCAGGAAAACAAGAGCAAAGGAAAACGTGTAGATATAACAGAACATAAAGAAGGCAAAAAGAACCAAAAAAAAAAAGTAACCATACTTAAAAAATGCAAACAGAAGTCCAAGATATGCTAATCAAAAATGTCCTATTATGCAAATATAACAGTAATTACTGAGCATATGTATTTGAATCTCAGAAGAAGAAAAATATGTAACAGCTACTGATGCCATATTGAACATTTGACTAATTTAAGATATTGATTTCTATTTCTTTTGGAGATTTTTTTTTTAAATGAAAATCTGCAAAACACTTTGTCTGAGGTTAATAGACTTGGATTAAAATTTCTTATAATGATTTAGCAAGTCAAATAGTCACTGATCTCTGTGGTAAGGACTTAAAGCATGAGGGCATAAGTGGAAAGTAGATGATCTGAATGAAATGAAGAAATTGGAAAGTCAGTGATTAAAAGAAGGATTGTAATAGCTAAATTAATTAGCCAGATAAATAACATAAATAAGACAAAGACAGATTTTTAAGAAAGTAAGAATTCCATGCCTAAAATACCTAAAAGATTGATATTGTTTTGTTGTGCCTGGGGGGACACAGCTCCAGACTAAGACTCTGACATTTAGGTGCCTACATGTGAATGAAGTAAGACAAACCATAGCCAAGGCATCCCTAAAGGCTTGGTAGATATTACACAGGGTCCAAAAAAGGCCCATATCTTTTTGGAGTGACAAATGGAAGCAATGTGAGATACCCTGAAAAGTCCTACCTGGTACTATATATCTTGTATTTGAACAATGAATCAGACCCTCAAATAATCATAATTGTTGAGTATAGAGGTATTTGACACCTACCTCACATGCAGACACCTCTATTTAGGCTATTTAGTCTGGAGCAGAATTCTACCCCTCAAACATTTCCTATGAATACTTATTAAGAGGTGACCATGCAGGAAACTGAGTTTATTTCTCTGAAACTTTACACAGTGCTAATGTGGCAGCTGGCCCAGCTCCTGTGACATGAATGGTGAAATCACCAGCTGCCATGGATTTGGAAGGGGTAAAACAAATCAAAGCTTCCTCCTGTGTATTCTGCAATTAAATTCTGATCATAGACTAAGGGAAAGAAAAATAAATAAATAAATAAATGATGCCGTATAAAGATGTTTAGCAAATGCATAAACATAATAACCAATGTTATTTATGTTATGTTACCAATGCATTACCATAATAATCTCTTGTCATCCTTCACTCTCCAGGTCTTATTTGTGCTGATTCTGTTTAGCAAGGCCCTAATATGATTGTACAGACAGTGAAATCAATTAGTCAAATGGAAAAATTATCTTTAGAATTATTTCAAGTCCTTTATTTTTAACAAAATTAAAGGGGTGATGGTGGAGGGACTTCCTGATTACTGGTAGAAAAAGGTCTGGATTCAGCAGGTACATCAATTGAGTTCTTCTTTCCAACTAATCCTCTAAAATTATGACCCTCAGGTTAGCTGATTCTCTCTTGTCCAGCTGGCACACACTCAGTTGTGAGGAGATATCACAAACAGTGACTTCAAAGTCTTCAGTTATTTTCCTTTAAAAGAGTAGGATATTGCTAAATTATTTCTCAGCAGTTCATGTCCTGCTTACCTATCTCAGCATCTACACACATTAGGTTCCCTATTGCTTTTATTTAGCAAGGACAGTATTACAGAAATTCATGTTGGCAGGCACCATTTCATTTCTGATGTAACTATATTTTTGCTATTGCTTTTTGGTGTCCTGTAATAATAATTGTGCAGTCATCCACACCTACCTTCTCCATTCATTTAACAATATGCTGTGTGATCTTTCAGGGAACCACATTGAAAAAGCAATTGCATATGGACATTTATAAATTTTCTGGACAAAATCTTCTATGGTTTCACTTAATTGACTTAATTAATTACCCACCACACAAAAGATGGAAAGGGATTTACTGAGAGAGGTGAGGAACCCTTGGCAACATGTTGAATATCTTCCGAGATAGCAGGCTAAGAAAAGTAATCCCCCCCAAAATGTTCCCTAAGTGCTAAAATTTCCAAATGAAGTCCTCTCTACTAAAGCCATAGGATTGCATTACAGGGAGAGCTTGCCTTTTTCAGAAGATGGCACATTTTCAGCTCTTATGAGATAAATGTAAAGTAAATGCAAGTGAAACTAACTTATGAGAGTGAGCCAGCAAAAAGCTTAAAACTATGGCCCTCTCTGTGAAGAAAGAATGATTCTTTCACTCACTTAGACACATGCACATGAAGCTTTCCTGTAGGAGAAAGGCAATTCCTTGATCTTCTCTTGTGATTGCTGCATAAGCAGGATCTTTATATATGTACATTTGTAGGAAAAGACAGTCGTTACCTAGAGACCTGCATGGACAAGCTATGCAAAGACTGGACAGAATAAAACAAAACCAAACATATATATATATGCATATATATGTATATATATCATTGATATATATGTATCTATATCATTATACTTTTTGTTTGTTTATTCATTTCTTAGGGTGGGTAACTGGGGGAGTTTGGAATAAGAAGGAACTTATTTTCCCAAGTGAGATGGGAACCCAACAGGAAATCTGGGAACTCATCCTAAATTCAGTGAATGAGTTCATCCCATTTCCTTATCTGCTGTCTCAAGTTAGACTAACCACATGAATGACATTTATCCAGATACCTGTGCAGACAGAGGACTCACATGAAAAGAAAAATCTTAAAGGGGAAAAAAAGGGCAGAGAACAGGATATCACCAGAAAGGAGGTCATGCTGTAAAGAACAACAAAAATAAATTCCTTAGAACAAACTGAAAAACTAAATCACAGAATCACAGAATCATCTAGGTTGGAAGAGACCTCCAAGATCACCTAGTCCAACCTGACCTAACACTACCAAGTCCTCCACTAAACCATATCACTAAGCTAAACGTCTTTTAAAGACCTCCAGGGATGGTGACTCAACCACTTCCCTGGGCAGCCCATTCCAATGCCTAACAACCCTTTCAGTAAAGAAGTTCTTCCTAATATCCAACCTAAACCTCCCCTGATGCAACTTTAGTCCATTCCCCCTTGTCCTGTCAAGCCCAGCTCCTTCAGCCGCTCCTCGTAGGACTTGTTCTCCAGGCCCCTCACCAGCTTCGTCGCCCTTCTCTGGACTCGCTCGAGCACCTCGATGTCCTTCTTGTAGTGAGGGGCCCAAAACTGAACACAGTACTCGAGGTGCAGCCTCACCAGAACCGAGTACAATCACTTCCCTAGTCCTGCTGGTCACACTGTTTCTTATACAAGCCAGGATGCTGTTGGCCTTCTTGGCCACCTGAGCACACTGCTGGCTCATATTCAGCCGACTATCAACCAATACTCCCAGGTCCTTCTCTGCCAGGCAGCTTTCCAGCCACTCATCTCCCAGCCTGTAGCTCTGCTTGGGGTTGTTGTGCCCCAGGTGCAGGACCTGGCACTTGGCCTTGTTGAACTTCATGCAGTTGACCTCAGCCCAACGGTGCAGCCTATCCAGATCCTCCTGCAGAGCCTTCCTACCCTCGAGCAGATCGACACACGCACCTAACTTGGTGTCATCTGCAAACTTACTGAGGGTGCACTCAATGCCCTCGTCCAGATCATCGATGAAGATATTGAAGAGGACCGGCCCCAGCACCGAGCCCTGGGGGACTCCACTAGTGACCGGCCTCCAACTGGATTTGACTCCATTTACCACGACTCTTTGGGCCTGGCTATCCAGCCAGTTTTTAACCCAACAAAGCGTACGCCAGTCCAAGCCATGAGCAGCCAGTTTCCTGAGAATGCTGTGGGAAATGGTGTCAAAAGCCTTACTGAAATCAAGGTAGACCACATCCACAGCCTTTCCCTCATCCACTAAGCGTGTCACTTTGTCATAGAAGAAGATCAGGTTCATCAAGCAGGACCTGCCTTTTACAAACCTATGCTGACTGGGCCTGATCGCCTGGTTGACCTGTAAGTGCCGCGTGATGACACTCAAGATAATCTGCTCCATGAGCTTCCCTGGCACAGACATTGATCAGACATTGATTTCCATGTGTGGTGGTTTTACTCGGGTGGGCGGCTGAGCTCCACCACAACCACTCTCTCACTCCCCCTCCTCAAAGAGGAACTGGGAGAAAATACAATAAAAGGGGCTCAAGGGTTGAGATAAGGACGAGGAGATCGCGCAGTAATTATCGTGACGGGCAAAACAGACTCAGCATAGGGAGATAGCAAGATTTATTGCCTATTACTAACAAGCTAGAGAAGTGAGAAACAAAGGAAAGAAACTAAAAACACCTCCCCCCCCATCCACCCTCTTCCACCTCCTCCTCCTGAGCGGCTCAGGGGAATGGAGGAATGGGGGTTATGGTCAGTCTATAGTGCTTCTCTGCCGCTCCTCTCGGTCACTCTCATCCCCTGTGCTGAGGGGTCCTTCCCACGGGATGCAGTCCTTGCTGAACTGATCCGGCGTGGGCTTCCCACAGGCAGCAGCTCTTCAAGAACTGATCCATATATGGGTCCGTACCACGGGGTCCATCCCTCGGGAGCAAACTGCTCCAACCTGGGTCTTCCACAGGCAGCAGCTCCTGCCAGGTCACCTGCTCCTGTGTGGACTCCTCTCCACGGGCTGCAGGTCTGGCCTGGATTATGCTCTGGCAGGGGTCTTCCACAGGCTGCAGTCTCCGTTGGTGCAGGTCCACCTGCTCCACTGAGGTCTCCTCCACGGGCTGCAGCGTGGAACCCTGCTCCACCGTGGTACTACATGGGCTGCTGTACTTGTGTCAGACAGGTCTTCATTAAAACTCAATCTGTGTTTCAAATAAAAAGGTCTGGATAACTTTGCCCAGTTCTGTCATTCTCCTCTCACTGCCAGTTCATGATAGGATGGGAGTTTTCCTTAGAGGACCCAGCCAGAAAGGGAAATGGGGCACAACATCTCTGGTTCACCCAGTGTGACTTCACTCCAAGACTTTGTGCTTCTGTTCTCCATTCTGAACTGCACCTTTACAGGATTCTGGAAAAATAAAAGAAGTAGGAACTTTTTGACTCTTAATTCAGCCATCCCAGTTAAGAGCCTAACATAAGCTAGGAGAAATCCAGACCTAGCCAGGACCTTTGTCGGAGGAGTTCAAAGTCTAATTAACTTTTAAACAAGTATGAAGCACATATTGTATGGATAGCATAATAAACAATGCTCATGGAACCACATACATAAAATAAGACGGAAATTAACAGAGGAAAGCTCTCTCATCCACAAGAGATATCTTGAGCTATTGCACATATCATAACCCTTAAAGAGAAGAATGGAAAGAAAAAAAAAAAGCCAACCAAACCCACAATAAATCATGGATTTTTATATATATATATATATACATACTGGGGGGTGAGAAGGGGGAAGAAAGATGTTAACAACTTTTGTTAAGAAACAATGTAGATGTCTGTATAAGGGTATTCACCAAATCCAGTTTGTCCTTCTGCATTCTAGGACATATTTGTGTATGTGTTTATTTCTATCATGGATATTATGGGGAAAATCTTACAGATAATATGTGTGTACATTGTATTCTGAACAGCAACAGAATGACGGTCCATGTGATCTTCTCTGAGGACTCATGCCTTAGCCAATAAAATCTACATTTTTCTCCCCCATTTCCTGAGTAGGAGCATTTAAAATTCTTGTACTTTGACTTCTCAGAAAAGCATGTCAATGCAAAAATAATTTGATCAGCACATTATGTTATGTTGCTGAGATAATCAAGGTTAGAGCAACTGTTTATTACCTAGCAGAGAGCAAAGTCATCTCACCTTTCTACTAATCAAATCCTAGCTGAATGCAATTTGAATAGTTTTGAAAAACAAACAACACTGCTGAGGACAAACTGAGTTTTTAAAACATGCATTGCAGAATGGATAGGACAGCATGCAGAACGTTTTAAACAAAGACCGTTTGGGATCCCTTTGAAAAATTCCCTTTTCCTTAGGAAAATGCATGGGGAATGGAATTAAATTCCCCCAGTAACAATTATGAGGATGCAATATAGACAAATATGTTCTCAGTCCTCAGGTGCCTCCATACATCAGGTTGCTGAATATGTTGGCTTTCCACATAAGCACAGTTAGCAGGGCTAGAAGGGATTTCAGGAGCCAGGTAATCTTTTGCCCACCCTAACTGTACTTAAACAATTTTTGACAGAGTCATTTAAGTCATTTGCAGAGTCAATTTTTCATATTTAAGTCATTTTAAAAAATCTGCAGTAATGGGGGATCGACAGTCTCTCTGTGCAATATATTGCTATCCTTAACAATCCTTAGAGTTAGGATTTTTTTTCCCTAATGTCCAACCTAAATCTCCTTTACTGCAATTTAAGCCCGTTACTGCTTGCCCTAGCCCCACTGGAGGTGAAAAACACTTTATTCATTTCCTTTCTGCAGCTATTTTTTACATGTTTGAAGATACTTGTCTCTCCTCACTCTTCCTTCCTCTAGACTAAACAAATTCCATCATGCTTACTATTCAAGACCTCAATGGCTGTTTACAAAGTGCTCATATATCAGGACACAGGAGACCTCAATGACTGTCTAACTCTGTGGGAGTATTGCCATGGGGGTCGACAAGCCCCATGGTTGGTGATAACATCATACTCTTAACGATGAGACCATAAGGAATGTAAACAAGTTAGAAGAAACAAAGAGTAATTCAGGAGACACCTTGCTGTCTCAAACTGCTTCTTCTCCAGCCCTTAAAACATGGAAGTTGCTAAGTGTTTGCTGTTGCCAGGCAAAGTTGTTGACCAATGAGTTGTTGGTGGGAAAGTACTGCTGTAGAGCGAATAGTATAAGGGAGCCTGTCCTCAATAAAGTAGTTGAAGTTATGTCCTCAATAAAAGGTAGTTGAAGTTACGGATCCTTAAAGAACCCTGGTGTCCATGCGGTCATAACACTACATAACTCCTTGGTAAGTAATGGCTCTACTCAGCTGTCACAGGGGAACTGTTTAGGTGGAGGAAAAACAAAACAAAACAAAAGAATGTGAACGAACCTTGTAATATACAATAAATGTTTGTTCATTGTCTTTTGTATTATAAGAGCAAGGAGTTCTGTTTGAGGAGTGGGGGTAGTGAAGG